>QKWP01001290.1:105674-148861 GCA_003550325.1 Gigaspora rosea | reverse complement strand
ATCTTTTACCCGATTTTATAATGTTTGGTTTGTTACATATTGCCTATAATCTTCTCAATATTGGCCTATCATATTAAAAAATTTCGACCAGTGTAAAGTTTTAATAAATAATTTGAACAAAGTTTCAGTAAGTAATTTGAGCAAAGGTTTAGCAAGTTATGTAAAAAACAATATGGTGTGTCTTCAATTAAAAGGGCCCATTTTTACATTTTTTTGAAAAATGAGTTTTCGTTAAATTCATATAAATTTTGACATGATTGACTTTTTTTAATTATAAATGAAAGTCGAATTACATAATAAAAAATCAAGATAATGTAAAAAGAAAAATTACATGAGGTTGCGTAGAGCTAACACGTCACGAGTTTACCCGATAGTCACCTGCCGTCTTTAACCAATCAATATCGTGAAATTTGATTGATCCCGGATCAGTCCGAAAATCAAAACAAATAATTAAACTCAAATATCTCAAAATAAAATATATGTAAAAATGGGCCCTTTTAATTGAAGACACTCCATATAAGCAAAGGTTTAATAATTAATTTAAGCAAATGTTTAGTGTAATTTGAGTAAAGGATTAGTAAGTAATTTGTGCTAGGGTTCAGTAAGTTATATAAAAAAATAATTTAAGCAAAGGCTTAATAAGTAATTTGAGCAAAAGTTTAGTAAATAATTTTTGAGTGAAGGATCAGTATGCAATTTGCACGTAAATTTTATGTTTATACTAGATTTTGTTATTATTAAATAGTTTGTTGATTTGTATAATAAAAAATTTTTATTTATTTTGTCAAATAGATGTCTAAATACTCCTATTCTATTTTCAAATTTCAAAATTTTAATACACAAATAAGCTTTTTTAAACTCTTATTTATTTCTGAAATATACTTTTTTTTATTCTGAAATTTTTTCATTTGCAGAATTTTGATGATTTATAAAAGCTACTCATTTATGCAGTGTTTGTTTTCAATTTTTATAGCTAACCTACCTTGTTTAGTGCATTGAAAGTGCTTCAGAAGTTAATCGAGTATAATTTACATTTGCATACAAAAAAATCCAATTATATATAAGTTATAATTGGAAATTTTACTTTTATTCTCAAGGCAGGAAGATTTTTTCCTTATGCAACCTCAAATTATAATTGGTTTACTCTTAATACACACTAAACAATGTAGGATAGCTGTTAAATATATGGGTAAATGATACTCATTATCTGTAATATCTAAATGTAATAAGTACGATATTCCAAATTTGGATAAACATACTATATACGTAAATATACTGTATTAAGTATAACAGATAATACAGGTAAATAAATAATATGTATGTACATATCAATAACAAATAATTATTTGTTATATCATGATCATTACTTTTATTAGTAATCAATAGTACCAAACCTTTCCATTGCCTTTTATGTAATAAGTCATATACAAATAAACTTCTTTAGTTATTATTCCACACTAACATATTCTTTCTGTTCTCTTTATTCTTCATATTGCCACTTTTGTGGTCTGTTTATTGATACTATACAATCCTGACTTGGGTTACATCATTTATCAGAAGGCAAAAAAAAAGTTCAAGTGCATTGCAAAGAAAATTTGTTTTACTTTATCATTCGAGAACAAGAAACTTTTACATTTCAAGTATCTGACTACAAATATAATTGTGTATTTAAAGGTCAGACTGGTATAGAACGAATTGGTAAAATATTTCAATGTCCTAACTGGTGGATAAAAGCAAACAAGTTTGGTGAAGAGACTATAGTCTATTATCAGCAACAAGATCCAATTACCAAAAATCTTATTAATAAAGAAGTAGGCTTTAGTTGAAAGCAAAAGTTATGCAAGTTTTTTCAGAATGGATATGAGTCTATTTATTTTTATGGGGTTATTACATGTAGTTTATTTACATATCATCAAACAATTCTTATCGAAAATAATTAAGACAGTAAGTATTACTTTAGTATATTAGTCAATATTATAATTAATATATATCTTTTTTTAGATAATATCAAACTTATAAAAATACGACATACAGTCAAACCTCTCTAAATGCATATCATTGGGACCAAACTTTTGGAGATATGCATTAAGGAAACAATAAGAAAAAATGCATTTATAGAGGTTTGATATATTTGTGCCAGAAAACTGATATGCATTTAAGGAGGTTATGCACTTAGGAAGGATATATTTAGAGAGGTCTAACTGTATGATTTTTTTTATATAATGTTTAAATTTTTTTTTGTATTTCTTTAGTTAGAGTACAAAAATTTTGTTTATAATAAAGCATTTTAAGCTATCTCTTTGTCTGTAGACTATGTGCAGGCAAATTTGCCTGCAAAAAGTTATATAATATTTTTTAAAAATAAAAATTTTTAAAAATTTACCAAAATTTTTATAAAATATATTCTTTTAGACTTGATTTTTATTTTTAAAATATAAATTCTAAAAATTAATTGTACTTTAAATAAAGTATACTACTTTAAAATTCATTAAATATAACGAAATAGACCTATTTTTTTAATTAAATATTTATTTTTATTATATGTGATCCTCTATATTATTATTAAATTTTTACTTTAAGTTATATTTAATATAATATATTCGAAATAACTTTAAAAAATTTTATTTAAACCTATATATATATATATGCGCATGTAAATACATATGACTATCAAATGCAAGATACAAATAATAAATGTAAAATATGAATATTAGCTCCTATTATTGTTCACCAATACTATATAAAATATTGACTTAGTTTTCAATATATTTTATTACTCAATTCTGTATATCACCATCGCTATTATAATCATTGTCTTCAAGTATCTCTTTAGCTAAAAGATCTTCAAGTGTTTGTGAAATGAATAAAGGTCTACTGGGTAATTCTTCATTTTCTTGCATCATCATAAACTAATTAACAAAATTTTCTTAAGCTTGAATCAAAATTTAAACTAACTACCAATAATTAGTTAATAGGTTTTACCTTTTTTATTTTTTATTTAAGAAAAACACCAGAAATACTATCCTCTAATTTAATGCCAAAAATCTATTCTTCTAATTTTAAATATTAACCGATTTGGCTAAAGTTATTTTATTTATTTTGAATTATGAAGTTTACAAAATTTAAAGTTGCATTCTTTAAATGATTGCAAATTATTTGCAGGTAAAAAAAAACAAATTGGAAGTTTTTTTTTTTAAAAAAAAAATACCGTTGTGGAAGTCATTCTTTTAAAAAAAACTTATGGAATAAGCCAATTTTTTAGCATGAAAATAAATGTGAGCAATTAATATCCAAAATAAAAGTCGCTAAACTTTATTAACCAATTTTTGGATTTTGATCAATGAATGTGTGGCACAGCAAACCTGATTAGCACATTTTCTGGTTAGTGCAGATCATTCTTAACAAAATTTATACAATCAGCATTTTTGTCAATATGTTACTCAATTCTAGCCAAATTAAATGAGGTATCTCTTAGGGGGACCTCTCCCACCTCATTTTTTGGCAATTACATTAAAATTGAATTTTGCAGGCAAATTTGCCTGCTTAACGTATTAAGAGATAGTAATTATTATATAATGTATAATTTAGACAAAGCAACGATTTTATATTATGATTTATTTAACAATATATTAATTATATATTGTTTATTATTATTATAATAAAACTTGATCTTATTTGTTGGATTTAACAAACAACATGAGAAATAAATTTATTACACTAAGCCCAATTATAAATTGATTAAACCCAATCACCCCATGACTCTAAAGGAGAATATTTGCAAATTAAAGAACCTGTTGCTATCCAGAGAAATGAAAAAGAAGCTAGATATGGTACTAACTATTTTTGCGTATCAATTTTTATAAATTTTTCAGAATAAGAATTTGGAATATTAGAATTAAAAAGTAAATTTGGTGATTTTCATATTTTTGTATTTCTTTAACTGGTGATTGCTGAGTTTTACTACTACCCATCATAGTTTTATCAAAAAAAAAATGAACCTATAAATTATATAGTTAATATTAGTTTAAATATAAATTAAATTATAATAATAAACTATTTACATGTTGATGATTTTTTTTCTCCAAACTAGAATTTAAAAAATATTGCAATTTTAAACCTTCTGATTTTAGTGATCACATAAAAGCTGGATATGACATGCTAAACATGCATATAAGATGTTACATCTTGACATTAATAAATTCCTTCTTGTATAATTTCTTTAGTTGCTTTTTTTAAAGTAGGTTGACAAAATGTAGATACCTAATTTCATGTATCAATTTCAAATTAATTTATAGTTGCATTTGCCAACTTATTTTTACTATGCATTAATTTGTATAAACTAAAAAAATCTTGCCACAACTTTTCAATTGTTTGATCACATGATTCTGGTAAATAATTTGTTACTGGAAATTTTTTTAATACATGTTTTTTTGCCAGTCCTATTAAAGCAGTTCACTTGTATTTGTCTCCTACAGTTTCTAAATTATAAAATCAGAAATTCACACCAATAGATGCCATAGTATTTTCATTTGATCACAGATACTAATATTTAATGATTGTGGTTGCAATAATTTTAATTTTGACTTAGATTTACTTTTAAAGTCAAAATTTGGATAGTTCATTAATTTGTAAAAAAGCTCTTCAAGAAGAATATTGACAATACATAACATTAAATGTAATTCATTGGGTACACAGTAGTTAGATTGTAAAAATGGTAACAAACTTTGATGATCTTTAAGTTTTTCTAATATATTTTAATATATTATATATTATTCTAGTATTATTCTAGTTATAGCAAGATTGTTTTTTCAATTTAGTTAGATCGATAATTTGTACAAATTTTTTTGAGACTGTGTGAGTTTTGTGATTGCAATACAGGTATTCATCATATTTGTGAGAGAATTTTTATATTTCTCTTCTATTAATAATTAATTCAAAAAAAATACGATGAATATAAAGTAATTATCTATCTTGTATTCATAGATTTGTGGGATTCAAAAAACATTATGTATATCATTGATCTAACTAAATTGAAAAGAGCAATAATATATTCAAAAATTAATATAATAAGAGTAATATATACTATAATTACTAAATACTGTATATATTTTGACTATTAATCCATGTTTTATTCATATTCCATTGTTCATTTTTGTGACAGTCACAATATAAACAAAAATAATATGATGTCAGTCCATTAATTCCCAATACAAGTGCTATAAACTTCCAATCAGAAGAAAATCACAAATCTACTTTCCAAGAATTTCCTTCACTATCCTCAAATCCTTGATTAACTATTTGTTTTAATTCATCTATAAAAACA
This sequence comes from Gigaspora rosea, assembly GCA_003550325.1. Classification (NCBI taxonomy): domain Eukaryota; kingdom Fungi; phylum Glomeromycota; class Glomeromycetes; order Diversisporales; family Gigasporaceae; genus Gigaspora; species Gigaspora rosea. The sequence continues at coordinate 143,538 of QKWP01001290.1, read as the reverse complement.
TCAAAAGCTGATTGTAAAGATTCGAATTTTTCTATACCAGTATATAAAATATATACTATACTAAATAAAATTTTAAATTAATATATATAAGAGATTTTAATAATAAATAATTAATAATTACTAGTGTTGTTTTATAGGATCAAGTATACTATTCTCTTTATTTAAAATGCCAACTGTGAACATTACATGATGGGTTGATCGTCCAACTTCACGTCCATCTCTACCTAATTTTAATTTAATTACATCATTATGAGATATAACTAACAAGAGTAGGAATAATAATTAATAAAAGTGCAGGCAAAGATCAGTAAGCTCTATTTCCTATATTTGTTGGTAATATCTCAATATTATCAAGTGAATCTGTAGAATTATTTAGCACTAGTAAGTTTCCAGATATAAATTTCATATTAGGTTGGATTTGAAATGTTGTTATTGGTATTAAATTATCAATAGCTTTATCAATAAATTGTCATCATTTTGCAATTAAATATTTACACACTATACTAGGTATTATAGCTGATAATTGATAATATCCATCTTGAGATACTAATGATTCATCACATGTATGGACAATTGAATCCAATTCTTGATCAGTTATTTCTTTGGTTTTGTTTGATACATATTGAAACTTTATATCTTGAGTAGAAGCACAAATTGTGAGATGTTTTAAGTTTGCATATTGAAAATTATATTGCATAAACTGTAGTTTAATGCTATTATGCACATCCTCTCCTAAACTTTTTAATCGTTTATTTCATTGTGATTCAGATTTTAAATCATTATATTCTTTTTTTCAAACACGAGATGGGTTATTTCTGCTTGTGCATTAATACACCTTTGATCTAGACAGTTTAAATCAAACCCAAAAAAATAATACCAGAGAGTCTAGAATTTTCATTTTCTCGCAATTTCTATAAAACAAATTAATTTTATTTTAATTTTTATATTAATTTATTTTTATAAGTTCAATAAAATATAAATTAACCTTTAAAAAAGTTGTGCTACATGGCTTGCAGATTCTTCACTTGTTACGGATTCTTCTTTATTTTTATTACTAACCCTATTAATTATAAATTTTACTTTTTTGTTAAACTGATCTTCAGTTAAACAGGTTGCTTCAACTCCACTAATATTTAAGCAAATAATATAATCAGTAGAAATAGGATAGCATACTCCATCTACAGTAGTTCTTTTTGTCATTTTGATATGACTTGGATAGTAACCTAAACGTAATACTTTGTAATAATATTCTATTGGTTTTTTTGATTTAATATGAGTTACATATATATTAGGATATTTATCACAAATATTGCAAAAACTATTGGTATATTTGGATACGGGTAAAGACTGAAGAGGCTGTCGATTTTCTTGAGATTTTTGTATAGAAAATTGGGTTTTAAAATGTTTTTCATTTTTATAAAAATAATTTATCAATAATAGTAGAGCGAAAGTAACATTAGAAATTGTTGAGCTAAATTGAGCCATTTAACTAAATAGTAGAAAATAAGTTAACTAGTAGAAAATAAGTTAACTAGTAGAAAATAATTTAACTAGTAGAAAATAAGTTAACTTGTAGAAAATAAGTTAACTTGTAAAAAATAAGTTAACAAAATTAAACATATTGAAGCTATGTTGAAGGAACTTTCTAGTATACTAGAATACCTATTTTGGGACGATCTCTCGACTATGTTTGCTCCAAACTTGGAAGAAAGAATATAGCTTGTTAAATAAAGAATGTTTAAATTAGCCAATTAGATTTTTTTTGATTGTCTATTCCCATGTTACTATGTTTGATAATACAAATTTTAAATTGTTACTTACCAGTAAATTTGATTGGCAAGATTTGATGTACAAAATTCAGAAAATCTTAATATGTGATTCACGTAAATGAGTCAAATTAGCCTATATAAAATCAAAACCTATTTATATTCTGATTCCGCTTTATTACCACTATGCAAATCAAAAATATGGGGTGTTACACATTACAACAGCCATTTGTTTTGATTTTTGGACTAATCTGGAATTAATTAAATTTCACGATTTTGATTAGTTAATTGTAACAGGTGACTATCGAGTAATCTCGTGATGTGTTGGCCTTACGCGGCCTCATACAAATTTTTAAGTATAATAAATTTAAAAACATGGCAAAAAAATCATTACATAATTTTTCTTTTACAATTATCTTGATTTTTTATTATGCAAATCGACTTTCATTTATAATTAAAAAATATCAATCATGTCAAAATTTATATAAATCCAATGAAACTCAATTTTCAAAAAATTGCCAAAAAGGGCTGTTTTAATGTGTAATTCCCCATATGATACTTTTAAATAATACTATTCAATTATTAATTAATATATTATAAAAATAGCTAAAATACAAATACGTCTATATTTCGATTCTAAAAAGTTGCATCTAGGGGTAAGGTGTCCAGAATTTTGTATTTGCTCTTTTTTTTTCTCATAATCACTACTTTTGAAATTATTGAAGACACCTGATCGGGGTTTTCAAAGCAAAAAAAAAGTGACATATTTGAAAATAAATAGGAATTTAAAGATTTTATCTGTGATTCAAAATTTTGAAATCAGAAAGTAAAATGGGAGTGTTTAGAGATCCCATTTCATGAATTCAGCATAGTTATTATTATATTATTGTTATTACAAATATTAAAGGGTTTCAGAATTAAAATTCGTAAATCTTATTTTACTTGCTTGTGAATGAAGTCACTGGACCTTTCATGTGACAATGGTCACTGGACATGTCCATAACAAAGAAGTATATTTGAGTAACCTGATGATCTAAAAGTATATGTTCTTGAATTCTAATGATCCCATCCTATCTCACCTAAAAAAGGAAGAGTAAGAGAGAAGGAAAAACAGGAAAATCTAAAATGTTAGTGAGGCACTAGACCTTTCACATGACAGTCTTCATTGGACAGATCCATCCGATGAAGTAAAAAAAGAGAAAAAGCAAAGAAGAAAACTAGAGATACTCAAAAAATTCTGCTCACGTGACCCACTTCGTTTGTTTTGTTGACCCATTCCCATACTGCACTACAAGATTAGGCACAGATGTATTGTTGGTGTTCGTTGCACTTGGGAGGAACAGCTTCCATGACGAATAATAATAATGATAAAATAAGAAGACATATTTATTATCAAATAAGTGATATACAAATCATATAATTAAAAGTTAAATACACTTATTTCATTATTTTAAATTATTTTATTGTTAATCGATAATACTTCTAATATCGCTTTATGCTTAACATGTCTAAATTTCACATCAACAAATTAAACAAATAAATAATTATTTAAAGACATTTTTTGAATAAATATTCAACAAGCACAAATAAGCTTATTACTAAAGTCCTGGATAAAAAAATTAACAGACTATCAAAATTTATACAAGCCATAGAACTGGATTATTGTCTTACTATATGTGAAACAACAATTAAATCTAATGATTTTTTTCAAGTTTTTTTCCTTAATTATAATAGTTTGCTTGAAAGTTCTCTTGGAGGCATATTAATATATAAGATAACTTAAGTAATACAGTAATATTTGTAAGCTATATAAAATAACTTAAGCAAAAGTTTATTAAGTTATATTGAAAATAATTAAAGCAAAGATTTAGTAAATAATATAAAAAAATAATTAAGCAAAGGTTTAGTAAGTTATATAAAAGAATTATTTGAACAAGGCTTAATTAGAAATTTGAGCAAGCAATTTGAGCAAAGATTTAGAAGTAATTTGAGCAAAAGTTTAGTAATTTATATAGAACATAACTTAAGTGAAGGCTAATAAATAATTTGAGCAAAGGTTCAGTAAGTAATTGGAGCAAAGGTTCGGCAAAAAACAATTTAAGCGAAGGTTTAATAAGTAATTTGAGCCAAGGTCCAGTAATTAATTTGAATGAAGGTTCAGTAAGTAATTTGAGCGAAGGTTCAGTAAGTAATTTGAGCTAAGGTTCAGTAAGTTATATTGAGCAAAGGTTTGATAAGTAATCTGAGCCAAGGCTCAGTAAGTAATTTTTGAGCGAAGGTTCAGTATGTAATTTGAGCGAAATTTTATTATTTACTCTTTTATTATTATTAAATAGTTTGTTAAGTTTGTTAATCTGCATAATAAAAAATTTTTACATATTTCGTCAAATGGGAGTCTCTAAAACTCCCATTTCATTTTCTGATTTCAAATTTTGTTATGCAAATAAGATTTTTTAAACTCTTATTTATTTCCGAAAAATGCATTTTTTTAATTCTGAAACCCCTTATTATTAGGCCACGCAAAGTTAATTTTTCATTTTGCATAACCCGCTGACCCAATTTTCCAAAAAACAAATTCCTATTGTGCGAATTATTCCATTTTTGCCATTTAATTTTTTTCTCCAATGTCATCCGATTATGACCTCATTTTTCCAGAATTACCTAATAGGTACGATAAATAAAAACCAAAATTTTCTGATTCCATGTTATGCAAACTAAAGAATTATACTATAACATTTTACCGACTAAAAATTTTTTTGATTTCAACTTGGAGATAACCTGATACTATTAGTATACTTTATTTTTTATATTTTTCTTTATTAAATATATTAGGTTTATAATTTTTAAGTATTTGACAGACATGTAAATGCTATCAATATCATATTTTTTCTATGCAAGTAACATCTAATTGGTTTGTTAATTTACTTAATATTTTCATATATTAAGACAATTCTTGTCTTGAATCAGTACAAGTTGAACATTTGGCGTGCCCAATTATGATTATATTATTCAATCAAATTATCGAATGTTAAATGGTTAAAAGTAACAAAATATCTTCTTAACTGTGTTTAACTATAATGTTCATATTTACGAAGTTAATTAAATGATGTTATTTTGCTATATTAATATACATTATTTTCTAATCCATAATTTGTGTATGACTAAAATTATTAAACGTATTAATTATTGCTCTCATATCATATAAGCAAATATTATAAATTTGAAAAGCTCATTGTTAAAAGTATTGAAATTCTTTATACTGACAAACTTAATTTCATCGTTATAGCAAAAAAGTATTATATTGATTATCGGTCCGTCCGGTCTAGCTCTATTCGGTCCTATTCGGTCCTGGACCGCAGTCCAGTCCGGTTTTTTTAAAAGACTGGGCAGTCTTTTAACCAGGACGGACCGGACGGACCGATTAACAGCCCTAGACATCTATACCAAAAGTTTAAATTTTTTTTTGTTATAATGCAAAAGATAGCGAAATTTCAAGATAAAGACTGTTTTTTTTTAATTTTAACGTTACACACTGATCGTTCGTGTAGCATCTACATATCTGATGCTGATTGGCTAGGAACCGGTTTTCAAACTGGTTTGGGCCATAGATTCACTTATTTGCGCGGGTAATACAAGCTCCTGGAGAGGAAATTGCCAATCGGAGAGTGCAAATTTTGACTATTCCGGATCAGCCCGACGAAGAATGCGAACACGTGTAAAAGAAGAAAAAAGCGAAAATACGCAAAAACTAATGTTTAATCAATCTTGGTGCACTAATTAAAAATGACGGGAATGAAATTTTACTTATATTAGGCATCACTATAACCCTATAGCCCCTAACGTTAAGGCCCTAACCCTAAATTTATTATCTCACGCACTTAGTTTATTTACAAAATCGGATTTCCTTTTTTGGTTTGTGTACCCGCGCAAATAAGTAAAATGCATAAGCGCATGCCAAGCAGATCGCAATATATTTTGGTGATCGTATCGAATTTCTAGAATTCATTTATCAACGACCTATTACTATAAAAGGTATTCTGATGAATTCTATAATTGTTTTCTTTTCAACTCGTCACTTTGTCTTTACTTTTTTTTTTACTTTGTAAAGGCCGATGTTTATGTTTGTAACGGTCGCTCCACTTAAGATTACTGTAAACAATTCGACATCCATCTTGCCGGTAAAGAAAAAAACCGCAAAGTGTTAGCAAACACAAATAACGAATCGTTTGAGAATGTTATCTCAAGAAAACACATTGATCGCATTAATAAAATTTAATTTAATAAATCTGAGAGGTGTATTTGGCAGTATATGTGCAAATAATAAAAATTGCAGAATTCCATCATGCAGATTACAATGCACATAATTAGAATTTTCTAAAATCGGAATTACTATAAAAGGTATTCTATAATTTACCATTGCACTTTACTTTTTTTTACTTACTAACTGTAAACATCTTCTTGCCGGTAAGGAAAAAACACGCAAAATGTTAGCAAACACAAATAACGAATCGCTTGAGAAAATTATCTCAAGAAAACACATAAATCGCATTAATAAAATCAATTAAGTAAATCTGAGGAGATTGCTAAAGGTGCATTTAGTAAATACACAAAGCAGAATGGAAAATTTATAAGTTGACTGTTGCTCTAAAAAGTTTACGAGCTGATATAAGCTCAGATAAAAACACTATTGAAGACTTTATGAAAGAGGTATTATTAATTAATATGAATTACTCCTATCATATGAAATATATGAAATAAAACATTCTCTACTAATTAAATTATTGTGCACTTTTGATAGCTTCAACTATTACAAAAATTAGGACATCATCCAAATATAAATACTTATTATGATATTAGTAAAAGTAAATTTTCCGAAAAATCCGAGCTTGAATCTTTTTTAATTGTATGTATTGGATAATTAAAAAATATAGGTTGGCATCTATTATATATTCTTTATCACAAATTTGGTTCGATGGATAATTTTTAGAGTTCAGCTATGTTTTTCGCATATTGTATAGTCATTAAAATAAAACATTCTATAAATGAATGTTTCATATTGTATTTATAAACAATGATGCCACTTTACTATGTCCAGAAATTACTATGTCAAGTCGTTTAATGTAGGGCTGTGAATCGATTCTAAAAATTAGAATCGATAATGAAATCCCCAAAATCGTTTTAGAATCGATGATCGAATCTTAAATATATTGTTATTTTTTGTTCCGATTTGCCAGACTAAGTTTAATCTGTTTTGTATTGTTAAATCCCGTAGGTTATTTGATTATATATATTTATAAATAATATAATTTAAGTTTTATTTAATGTATAAAAAGTAATAAATATAAGCAATAATATATAAATTAAAAAAATATATAAAATAAAAAATTGTAGAGAAAATAACAAATGCCAAATAAAACACCACTAAAATCAAATTATTTCCAATCTTAAAAGTAAAATTTATTAATAAATTTTAAATTAATACTGTTGCTATATTTTAATATTCTCTCTGTTTACAGACAAGTGCATAAAAAATATAAATAGTTGCGTTTGTTATTATTTAGCTTTCTTCTATGTCTCGCATCCAGCGATCTACATTGCATCTCACATCTCGATTTTGATTGGTTAATTGTTAAATTATAATTTTGTAGTTATTTTTTATTTTAACAATATCTCATATAATATTAATAAAAAAAAAATACGTTTAGATAGTGTGTTTATATGCAAAATTTCATGCTGAACAAGTTTACTTAGGTGCCAAACAAAGATTATCTTATAGAATTTTAGGATATTTTCATTTTTTTATTTTTTCTTTAGTTTTTTGATAATATCTTAAAAGCCTACTAAGATAACCTTCTTAAGTCCTCTAAGTAAAACTTGTTCAGCATGAAATTTTACATAAGCAAAAAATTTTTTTTACAATATCTTTAATTTTTCTTTGATAGTTAGATTTTTTAATTTTTGTTTACATTTTTTGTCTTTGTTTACATTCGATCATTACACAAAATTTGATCATCTGATTGGTACGATCGGAGGTGCGAAAAATAAGAATACCCACCTCTTGCAGGATGTAAATAACCTCTTAATTTATTGCTACATGGTTTAATATTTTCAACTTGTTATTTTTCAAAGCCTTTATAGCTAACTGAAGTCATATTCTTGTAACTTATTAAAAATTATAGAGCACATTATGTTTTAAACCTTAAGCCCATTGTTTTTAATAATAACTCAGCTTTATATTTTTTTACACATGTATCTAAAAACTAGAGAAAATTTATTGAAACTTTAGATATTTAAATGTTTAATATAAACTGATTATATATTTAGGATCGATTCTAATTCTCAAAATATTTATCGTTTGTAAAAATAATTATAGCGCTTTGCAAAAAGTGTGACTCACAGTAATGATGGTGGAAAATTTTAATTTCCAATTGGTTATAATTTTTATCATTAACGTCTATATTTTATTTTTGAAATATTTAAAATTCTTCAAGAATTGAAAATCCTCTAGAATTGACTGATTTTTCGTAATTTTATATAATATTATGATCTGCAGAGGTCATACATTTTTGCAAAGCACAATAAAATGATTATACAGAAATGTAAATCGATTCTAATTCAATTAATAATTAAAATAATTATTATAGAATCGATTCACAGCCCTAGTTTAATAGCATAGCATGAACTATATTTAGCTGACAACACTGAATTTATAAACCATATGACTGTAAAACTTAGTTGAACTAGATAGCGTCTTATTTAAAAGCAAATCTTTATTAAGTTAAATAGCATTGATTATATACTGTAAATCTCTGATCTTTTAATCTAACATGTTTTCAGAGATTTATGATATGCTCTATTTAATAGTATGGATGTATATTTAGTGCAGCATATTGAAAAAATTGATAATGTAAGTAAAGAATAGTTTATTAATCCTGCATGATTAGAATATATAAAGAAACTATACAACTAAATGAACAAAAAAAAGTATAATTATAATTAAAAAACAAAAAAAGAAAAAAAAGTATAATAAATTATAAAAAGATAAAAAAAATCTTATAATAAATTTGATTAATTTGTAGTGTATACATTTCATTATTTGTTAAAATCAATTGAGAATCTGATCAATTCTCAAATCCAGAGTTAGAGGTTAGTATTTCATGGCTAGTAATTAGTAATGTGCCGCATACAGTACTATATGTAGAGATTTGACTTGTTCAAAAAATAAGTATTTGAATATTCATTTGTTTAATATTTTTTTATTCAAATATTGTTCTGAATATTCATTGAATATTAAATATATTTCAATTTTAAAAAATTATATAATATCTCACTTAAATTAGCCAATAAAATTGCAAATAAATTATTAAAAAATAAAATAAAATTATAAAATTATATATATATATATATATATATTCAATGAATATTCAATAAATATATTCAATAAAATTTTAAATATTTGAATATTCATTCAGTGAAAAATTATATATTCGAATATTTGAATATTCAGTGAATATTCAGTGAATAGTTTTTATCAAGTCAAACTTCTAACTATACGTACAGTACTATATGTACTGTATGTACTGTATGCTAAAATTTTTGCTGATCACTTTTGCCAGCCAATCAGATGCCAGAAAAGAACTTACATTGTTATGCCTAATATAGAAAATATTAGATTTTTCTTTTTTATTTATTTTATTATGTTTCTTTTTTTATTTTTTGTATTATGCCATATCCATAGGTGAAAATAAGGCAAATCAGGTTCAAATCGGTATCACAATATTCTGATATAAAACTGATTTGAAACAGATATTTGGCGCAAATAGGAGACCATTAGGATACAATTCAGATTCATATCAGCATTCAAGACATATCAGCAAACTGATAGCTAAATAGGAAAAAAATTGTAGAACTATTAAAAACTTTATCTAATAGCTCTATCGATTTATCTATTGAGCTATCAGTTTGCTAATATGTCTTAAAAGCCGATATGAATCTGAATTGTATCCTAATGGTATCCTATTTGTGCCAAATATCTGTTTCAAATCAGATTCATATCAGAATGCTGTGATGACAATTTGAATCTGATTTGCCTTATTTCAACCTGTGATCAGCTATATGGGTTTGGGATTAGCAATTAGTTATGAACTATTGGGGCTGGTTATTGTAATTATTAACAAATAGGACTAGTAATCGATAGTTAATAAATACTAGGAAAAGTAAAGAACTAATGACAAAAGTTAATAACTATGTAGAAAAGTATCTAACTATCTAAGTAATAGAAAAACTATAAAAGGATACCTTCCTGGTACATTTTGGAGAATAAGTTGAATTACATATAGAATTAGTAAATAATACCCTTTAATGTCCCTTGTAGTAATTTATTTGAATAGCAATAATAATATAGTATTAGTATTAGTTAGTATTATTTGCACAATTGTATTCATAATTTTACTTATCTTAATAAAAAATCAGATTCTTTTGTATGTCAAATATCATTTCCTCAAAAACCTAATCCTAATAAAAGAAATAAATTAATATTTTCATATTAAATGTAACACTATTTACTAAATCCACATATATACTTATCTCTAAAATTCCTAATTTTGTTAACTATCTTTTGTGGATTAGTAATACAAATAAATAACCATATCCACTTTGGTAGTTACAATGTACTTTACGTGCAAACAAAAAATCTGTGCCAGGTATTGTCGATCATTTATTACATAATCTACATCAGGCATATTCCCTACATATTTGTATAACTTGTACCTATGTATATTCATTCAACATATGAATACTGTCAAAGAAAAGTCCTCAATTATATTGTTAGCTTCTTTGAAAAATTTAGATTTTCTATAGACAGACAAAATATAATTAAAAGTTTGATAACAGGTTTTCCTTTGACGGCACATAATTAATAATGCATTTAAAGACTAAAGCGAAAAATTTTTATTTTTTTCAATAAAACACATAATTAGAATACTGTGATTTTGATTCTCAATATATTAAATATAAATTAAATATTATATGAGTAGTTCAATCATTTTAAATTAAGAAAGAAAAGGCTGAGAAATTTTTGAAAGGTTTAAACCCGAAGAAAAAAGTAAAAAATTGTGGTTTTTTTTATTGATTAAATGTTATTTCATTTATTATTAATTCTATATGAGTATTAATGAACTTGATAATTCTACCTATTCATTTTGGGGAATGACCATGAATTGGAATGAAAATAAATACCAGTTAGAGAAAATTCTTATTTCATTATACAATTATTATTATAAATTGATTAATGTTATTAATATTAATATTAATATATATATTTTTTTTATTTATTTCTACTCCATATATAGTTCAATAAACTTTGGTGCAACAATTTTCTCTATGAGAAATAAGAATATTATTGTAGAAATATTAATCCAGATAAAGGATTTTTATGATTAAGCACATCTTCTAATACTATTAATTGGGGACAATATATCATGTAAACTTTTATAAGAAGAATATCCAGCACTCTCCTGATTTTGTTTATTTTTTTTCTAAAAGTTTATTAAGTTGATTCATACCCGATATTTAACATTAGACCACAAATGGTGCCATAAGTTAATTAAATGCAACTGGAACAATTGATATTAGTAGTTCTTATCTTAGTACTTTATTTGAGACAATTTCAATAGTAAATGATCACATATTGATAAATTCATGAAAATTTGAGTTTATTTGAACAATTGCTGTATATAAAATATTTAAGTATTTACAATTTGTTGACTTTTAAAAGATAATATATCTTGAAAAGTAAGTTTTTAAATATATTGAATCGAAGAAACAAACTTATAATTTTTGTCACACACTTTAAATAATAAAATTTTGAATATATTTCAAATGGCCGTAGACTATAAATCAAAAATCCAAGTTTAAGAAATGTGGCTCGATAGTAATATTTACTAATCTAATTAAAAACAAAGATAAGTTTATTCAATTTTACAGATTATATTTCTTTAAATACATATTACTAAAATATATACTAATCTTCTAACCTTAGCTCCAATTTTTTATTAACATTACAAAACTAATATTAATGCTTTCGAAGATTGTGCAAGAATATAAATATTCTCTTTGTGAACTTTGTTATATTTATATCGAATGTCATATATCACTTTAGTCAAATTACTTATAAAATAAATAATTATATATCAAGAAATGGAATATTGGTAATTTTATTAGATCCCAACATCATAACATATTCTTCAAGTATTATAAATTATGTTTTGGTTAGTATAAAGTTTTTGCGACTACACCTGCTAGATCAACATATTGTAATGCTAAACAAAAGTGCTTTTTATTAGGAATTTCTACATTGACCACCTTTGAAAGCATTTCTGTGATTTCTTGCACATTTATGAGTTTTGAGGTGTACATACTATTCGGGTATTTTTGTAAGCTTGAAAATATACTAATATACATATTAGCAAATAAGAACTGTTTTTGAATATCATGAAATCTTTCAGTAAATAAAGTATTCTTTATAGAATTGATATAATTGAGCCAACTGTTTATTTTCAAATTAATTTTTTCAGCAGTAGATCTTTTATTCAGATCAGAATTCATGCATTGCATTGCTAATTTAATGTAACAATCAGAAGTTCCATGAGCAAAATTAGGTTGCAATCTATTATATATCTTCATTGCGAGATATTCATTAAATGGTTCACTATTGAAATGACTCCAAAAGCATAAATATTGGTAGCTTGAGTGAACGGTTAACTATTCAAAACCTCAGGAGAAACATAAGGTAAACCCCTAAAAAAATTTTGTTGCTTATGGGATTAAATAGAAAGTTCCAGATCAGTAATATATATGCTATGTGAATTATCTTGCAAAATATTACCCTATATAAATTTCAATAAATAAGACCTTGGGAATGAATCGCTTTAAGATCAAACCTTATACTTAGCAGCAAACTTAATCTATATTTTTATTCCATTTGTGATATTTTACAAAGATTTTTGTATAAAGAACCCATACTAGCATATTTTAAAACAAGAATGTAATTTTCTTTTTCATTTTTTGATATTCTATAGCATTTTAAATATGTTAGATTCTCGTATCCTAACTTTTAAAAATACATTAGCAATTAAAAAAAATTAATAAACCATCAACAGTTAATAAAAAAAATAAATACCTCATTTAAATATTCTTGATTATGAATTTTTTTAAGTGTGAATATTTGTTTTACAGAATATTCATTGTGTTTTATTCATTTCGCCCTATATACAGTAGCAAATCTACCTTTTCCTATTTCAATGATATCTTTAAATTCATTATAAAAAATCTATACCAATTGATATCTCTTATTATCTAATAAATTTTTTAACAATATCATCAATTTCAAGATCTTCATATATTGGCTTTATCATTTCCTAATAACTATTTCTTTCTTTTTGAAACCAATAATTGGCTTTTTGAATATTTACTTGTGTTCCAACCCCATTTCAATAATAATATCCAAGCTGTTTCATTGCACTGGCATTACCCATCTCTGCAGATTTCTGGTAATATTCGAATTCATCTTTTTTAACTCCAATTCCTTATAATAGCAATTTTCAACATTATTCATTACAAAGGCATTATCCATTTCCGCAGATTTTTGATAATAAATAAATGCCTTAGGCTCATCTTTTCAACTCCAATTCATATTCCACTGGCATCACCCATCTCTGCAGATTTTTGATAGTATTCGAATGCCTTATGCTCATTTTTTTCAACTCCAATTCCTTTATAAAGCAATTTCCAACTTTATTTATCGCAAAGGCATTCGAATACTTTATGTTCATATTTTTCAACTCCTATTTCATTTTGATATTTTTCAAGGTTACCTATCACAATGGTTGATAAGATGTATGACCTGAGTACAAGCCCTGTGTTTTATTCTTTAATAGAGGATTTCATAATTAACAAATAAATGATGTATTTTGAAAATAAGTAGGATTTTTTAAATAGTATTTTTATTAAGTTGAATTATTATGAAACTCCTAATATATATTAAAAAAAATATTTTTATAAACAGGCTATTATCTTGTTAAAGTACAACCGATTTATTTCTAGCTTGAATATGTTTATATGAATATGTTACCCACATGCACAAGTGAAAGTTACACAAATATGTAGGGTATATGCAGATTTACTTATTTGTGCCGGTAATACAACCCAAAAAAGGAAATTTAATTTTGTAAATAAACAAAGTGTGTAAAAATGCAAAGTTAGGGTTAGGAAGTTAGCTTTAGGAGGTATAGCTATAGATAGTTGCCCATTATATGTAAAATTTTGTCTCTGACATTTTTAATTAGTGCACAAAGTCGATTTAAACACTAGTTTTGGCGTATTTTCACTTTTTTTCTTCTTCTGCACATGTTCAGAATTCATGTCGGACTGATCCGGAACGATTAGAGTTGCATCAGTCCGGTTCGGTCTGGTCCGGTCCCTAAGAGGACCATTATCATAGTGTTTATGGTCCCGGTTCGGTCCGGTCCTTCGGTCCCATAGTGGTCCTTTAATGATTACGTCAATCTTAATGCATAAGATTTTATTGGCCAAAAATGACGTAATTATTTACTGTCAGATGTAAACAAACATCATATGATCTACATTACACCTGATCAAGAAATTTGATTGGGTGATACGAATATCATAGTTATGTTTACAAGGACCAGTCCCAGGACCAGTCCTTTAATGGTCCCACGGTCCTTATTGGTCCTGGTCCGGGACCGGTCCTGGACCGGTCTTTTTTAGGACTGATGCAACCCTAGGAACGATCAAAATTCGAAATCACTGATTGGTAGTTGCCTTTTTAGAAGTTTGTATTACCGGCACAAATAAGTAAAGTTGGGTATATGCCTGATATAGATCATGTGATAAATGATCGACAAAACCTGGCACAGATTTTTTGTTTGCCTATATTACAATTAATATAATATTTAAATCTATTTTTAATAATAAAGAATTATATATCAAATTAATAATATATTAACTGTTAATAAAGGTGATTTATTGTATTAATGTTTAGGCTGTTCGAGGTTGTTTTTCGGTTACATCATTTTCCAGGACTCTCGGAAGGGGGCAAATGAAACGAGCATATAAAATAAACAACCTATTTTAAAAGTAGTAAATCTATTATAACGAATTAACTTCAAGTTCTATTTAGTCTAGAGATTCTTGTTGAATTGCTAATTAGGTCAGATAAATTTGATCAGTAGTTAATATTACATTCCTCTTACAAATGAGAGGAGCAATTATATAATGCATTCATCTGAGAAAAAGAACTTCGTACTTACAATTTCTACAGCTAAAATTCTCGTGATCTCGTGATCAGATCTGCAGAAATCACAGATACGGAATTTTGGGTTTACTAACTCCCCAAGTTCCTATTGGCCAAAATTAATCACTGGTCGGATGGCTTATAAAAATTAATGTAAAAACATATTAATTCGAATCATTGTTTTGTCGTAAAAGTTACATGTTTATTTAAATATTTCTTCTTACTCATTAATACTAGTTTTCTAGCTCTTCACAATTGAATAAAAAACACTTCAGATGCACTTTTTCTAGCAGTTGTCTTTGAATCGTTTCATCGCAAAATAAATAAACATATATGAGAGAACAGCCAAGTAGGAACTAAAATTTTAGCCTTATTTATTTTGGTTTCTTTTTTTTCTTTTTTTTTTAATTCGTTTTAATTTTATTTTTTAAATTTTTTATTTTAAATTTTTTTTTTATTTTAATTTATTTTTTAATTTATTTTTTTTTTGATTTGTTTTAATTTTATTTTTTAAATTTTTTATTTTAAATTTTTTGTTATTTAATTTATTTTTTATTTTAAATTATTTTTTTATTTTAAATTAATATTTTATTATTTATTTTGTTTATTTTTTTCCTTTTTTTCTTTTTTTTATTCGTTTTTAATTTATTTTTTAAATTTTTTATGTTAAATTATTCTGTTTATTTTAAATTAATTTTTTATTTCAAATTAATATTTTATTTTAAATTTCTATATATCCGCAAATAACGCATAGGGTGTTATTTCGAATTTCAGCCTGAATCAAGCTTAATTTAGGCCGAAATTCGAACCACACCCCTTCGCTTTATTTCGCAGTTATACAGTATTTGTGTATTTTTTAATTTTTTTTTTATATTTAATTTTACCGGGGACATCAAAGGGGAGGGGGAGGGGTGATGTTAATCGAAAAATTAACTTCGAACGACCTTAATTAAATATTAAATTATTTAAATTATTTTATATTTACTAATATTAATTAAATATTATTTTAGATATAATTTAATTAATTTAAATTTATTTTTATTTAATAAAATTGATTAATTTATGAATGTATATTTATAAAATATAAGCTATATAATTTATATAAAATATATAATCATATATATATTAACAAAAAACTCCGGAAATTTTTGTCTTGATCAAAATTAACAAATATGATTGATCAATTTCCATATTAATATTTCTGCGGACAAACTACCCCAACAGACCCAGATGATTTCTGCTATCATGTAGATCTTGTGTAACATCAATTAATATTGATATACTGATAAAGATAATACGTACAGTGATTTATATAATAATATATAATATAAAATTACTGACAATGATTAATTTTTTTAATAACAAAGCTCGCAACTTATTTACTTTATTATTATAAAATACAATTTAACTGTATTTTATCAATATCAACATTGCAAATAAAAGTATTATTTACAAAGATTTTACTGCAAAAACATTGTATGATGATTGTGATCCTTCCATGTTCGAGGATTTGTTGTTCTTCTCTTATATGTTTCAATATCTGTTACCATTTTTTGTAACCCTGCAAAACTGTTTTTTACAGATTTTGCCCACCTATAATTTTGTTTTGCCTTTTGCTCTTGTACAATTTTGAGTGCTTTAGTAAGACATAACTCATAATTTTGATATAAATCATCTAAATCTTCATCGCTATTTTCATAATTTTCTATCTCTTCAATATTTTCAATATTTATTATATTCATTTGATTTTCTTTATCTTGTTCAATACTAAATATTGAATTTGTAATTTCTTGAAAAGATCGTGATTGTGATACTGTAATATAAATTACTACTGTATTAAAATCAAATTATTATTTATTTCATTTAATAATTAAATTTTTATTACCTTTTAAAGTTGGTAAAAAAATAAATGGATATTTTCCTTGCTTTTGAATTTGATGAAAAAATTCTAAATTTGTATTTAACTTATATTTTTTTATAAGATGTTTACAAATAAAGAATCGACTCAATAAAAAATATTGACAATTGCATATCCATCTTTCAGTATCTACAAAGTAAGTATTGTTGGTATTTTTTTTTTAATTTTTTTTCTTTTTTTTTTTAAATTTTTTTTTCTTTTATTCCTTTTTTTTTTTTTTAAATTTTTTTGATATTGTACTTGACAGTGTGTAATAAGCCGTGAAACAATAATATAAATTACGAGATCAATACGTGGATGATAAAATTTTGGTAAATAATCACGTTTAATTACTTTCCAATGTGACTCAATAATCATAGTTGTGTGTAATATACAAATTTCAGTTGAAATTGATGTGCGTGCCCAAAGAACCCACATAGTTTTTTGATACCAGTAAGTCCACAAGTAGGCCCACAAGTGTTTTAAATCATTATCAACACATAACTTATTCATTTCATAAACTGATGACTCCCAAATTTGTTGATCTGATAAAAAATTTCCATTAATGTCTGGAATAAGTGGATGTAAATGAAAATGTTTATTCATTGTCTCTATAATAATTGGTCGTAAATCTTTTGAACAAAAAATAAAATTATATTTTTTCTGTTCTTTTTTTGATAAATCTAATAAATGAGGATAGAATTCTCTATCAATAAAATTGAACACATTATGAGCATTAATTGAACTATAGGTGATTGTTTTTGGTAATGTATTATCAGAAAGTCGTTTTTTGATAGCTTTTTTTAAATGCCATAAACAAATTTGTACTTTCGCATTTGGCCAAGTTGATTGAGTAGCAGATGTTTGACTAAAGTCTTTATCTGTTAAAAAGAAAGTAATATTATCCATTCCAAGTGTTTTAAGTTGTTGAAAAAAATATTTTAAAATATCTGTACGTGCTCCATTGTCTTTCTTATTACTATCAATAAATAGATAAGCCATTGCGAATCCAGCTCCATCAAATTGTCCAATTACTGAATAGAGCTCAAAATTCAATACATTCGTTTGATCTTTAATTAAAATAATTAAATAATTAAAAATAATATTATATTATTAATATATTAGCTTTAAATTATACTTACAAGTTGCATCAACTACGATTTCTTTGTTTTTTAATAGCAGGTTAAAAAATGGAGTTAGAAATCCAAGATATTTAATATCTCCTGTGATATTTTCTAATACAATTGAATATTTATATTCCTCAAGAAGAATTTTCATAGAATTTAACAGATTATTATCATGAATATATTTTTCTTTAATAAACTTATTCCACCATGCGTGCACTTGCTTTTGTGTAAGATCGGGATAATTTAGTTCTAACTGTTTATAAATGTCACTTGGCATTAAATGTATATTTTTTTTAATTTCTTCCTAAACTAAATTATCAACTTCAAATTGTTCTGCCCGTTTATGCAAAAAATTATGCTTCAATCGAATTTTTGCAAAGTTGCTATTCATATTAATAGAAATAAAAAGAGTGCCTTCACATGCAAATCATTCCATACTATCACGATCTCTTTGTTTTTCTAAATCTTCATGTTTTCGAGGTCTTTTTTTAAGTGCTTGACATTGGGAACAATAATACCAGAATGAATGACCTCCGGAAACCTTTTTTAAGTCATAACTTTCTTTGTAACTATATTAATAATAATAAATAATTATTTAATGCTATAATATAAGTACAGTATATTTTAATATTATATACATACATGTAATTATATCCGTCTCCTTGTCCAACAAGTTCAGCTATTTTCTTAGAAAGTTTATGAGGATCGTCAGCAACTTCTAATTCCAATAAACATGAAAATTCTATTCCCGTATTGTCATTTTCCATATATTCATTAGGAGCAATAGCACAAATTTCATCATATAGTTTTGAAGGTAAATTTTCTAAAAGAATTATTTCTTTTTGATTGTCATAATTATCATTTTGATCATTATGATTATTTATAGTTTCTTGTTTTTTTATCTTATATATACGTGAGTGCGACATATTGAACAAGATTTTAATTTTTTCCAGATTGATTTAAAAACATTGACTTTTCAAGTGTTCGATGACATTTAGTACATTCATCCGTGAGTGAAGTCATTTTTAATAAAAAAAATTTTAATCGAAATGAAATCAAAAAAAAAATTTATTACATCATATTTAAGTACGGTAATTGTTTTGATTTACTGTTTTTAAACTCCGATAAAATTTATATTAAATTATTGTAAACCCGTATTAATAATAAATTAATATTGACTAATAGTCGACAAGGTTATAAAATGCGCAATTCCAGTAAGTTTCAATACAAAAGAATTAGGATTACCTTTTATGCTAAAATATTAAGATTAAAAAAATATATAAATTAGGTGAGTACGGTAATTAGTTCAATTTTTGCTAAAGAAACTATTAACATATAAGGTATATAATTGGTAATGATATTTAACCCGCTATGATCTTTAAATGTAATTACATTTTAAAAATTCAATTTGTCATTGGAAAAAAGAAGTTTTGAAAAAGTTATTAGGGTTAACGGATAATAAAGTTGTATTGATCCAGTTTAGAATCACGATTTGTAGTTTGGAAACACTATCTATGATTCAATCCTTAATTTATTCAGTGTTAATTAATCAACAATATATAGATAAATATTACTAAAGTTGAAATTAGAGATCTCGATTTAAAAACATAAGAATAAACTAAAAAATGTACTCTGAAAAATTTAAATTTTCATATTAAAATTTTTAGCTTTGGACAATAAATAAAATGAAACAAACAGCATAATTATAAAATTTAAGGTTTACATTATGAATTTTTTTCAAAAATTAAGTATAAGCAAGTAATATTGCCGTAAAGAAAGTGTATTTCATAATGTTAAATCTGTAAATCGCAAACATGCTTATCATATAATCAATATTGAATGTTACACAAGATCTACATGATAGCAGAAATCGTCTGGGTGCTGTTGGGTTAGTTCTACGGACATACCGTTCACGTGATTTTGCACTACCGATTACCGGTATGGTAATAAACAAAATTGATCCTACTAATAAATTCGAAAGTTTTTTAAACCTTCAAGCAACGATTTCTCAATAACTACTCGATTAAATTCGGTAAAAAGTATTTTATTATAATTTTATAGTATAGTAGAGTTAAATAAAAAAAAAAAGATTAATGAATTTGGTTCAGTAGTTGTTGAGAAATTGCGCGAAAAGATTTAAAAACTTTAAAATATCAAATCGGGTAAATTTTTGTCTTTGAACTTTAAATGACGATTTCTCAACAACCAACTATCCAAATTTGAAGAAATTTTTTTATTTTAATTCTTTGGGTTCATAGAATTAAAATAAAAAAATTTGATCGAATTTGAATAGCTAGTTGTGAGAAAAATGCATTAAAAGTTAAAGAAAATTTTAGCCGCGGCTTATTTTTTAAAGGCATCAAAATTTTGATTGAAGATTACATGGCACTTACCTGGTTAAATTCGATCAATTATTTTTCATTATAATTCTATGAGTTCGTATAATTGGAATAAAAATAAATTAATTTGGCAAGGTAAGTGTCGAGAATCTTCGTTCAAAGTTTATGCGCCTATAAAAAGAAAGCTGCGGCAAAATTTTTTTTTAATGAATGTTTTCGACAACCAGCTGTTCAAATTCGAACAATTTTTTTTAAATTTAATTCTATGAACTCATGGAATTTTAAAAAATTTTTATTAAAGTTCAAATAAAAATTTTGTTGCAACATTACCTTTTCTTAAATTTGTTTAAGAAAAACTTTAAACAACGATTTCTTGACAACCAACTGTCAGAATTTGGTGAATATGTTTTTTAATACCATGAGTTCATAGAATTAAAATAAAAAATTTTCTTCAAATTTGGATAGTTGGTTGTCGAGAAATCGTCATTTAAATTTCAAAGACAAAAAAATCTACTCGATTTATTGATATTTGGGGGGTTTTTAATCTTTCCGTGATGATTTCTCAACAACTGCTGAACATAATTCAATAATCTTTTTTTTATTTAACTCTATTATACTATAAGATTAATAAAATATTTTTTTACCGAATTTAATCGAGTAGTTATTGAGAAATCGTTGCTAGAAGGTTCGAATTTTATTAATAGTATCTTCAATTTGTTTATTACATCGGTATGTCATACCGGGTGCAAAATCACGTGAACAGTATTTGTCCGGAGACTTTCCCTATTTCTATCGGGTCCCTCTTAAAATAAATGATCGGCAAAAATTACTGTTCGTATAGTACTGTACGTACATACATCACTATTCATGGTATTACTGGGGTATGAAAATTTTTTTTAAAACAAAATTAATTTCATTAGCAAAGATTTGATATGCTTGACATAATTTCCATGTGATTGTCAATGCGCGGTGCATCAGTGCTTTTGTTACCTTTTATTGCCTTTTCGATCTATTGTAAACAAAATATCAGGGGTAAAAATTTAGGTTTCAAATCGTCATTTTCTAAAATGGAAAAATTTCTTCGAAGATAGTCCATCGCCCATATAACTAAAATCACGAGATTTTTGATTAACCCGGATCATTCCGAACAAAACAAATATTTCCAGTAAAGACCGCAAAGGCCTTCCCAAATTAAAGATTTGTCTAGAATAAAAGTATATCCCTACATTAACATTTTAGGTTAAGAAAGAGGTTAAAATAAAATATGTAATCTCAATAAAATAAAGGCCATATATAGGTTCATAAAAAAATTGCCTAAAATGTATTTCGTATTACTAATATTATGCATATATTTTCGTACTACTTAAAATTAACATGCACATGTTCGTTGAATTTACTATTACTTTATTAAAAGCTCGATATTTAAGGTTAACAAATATTTGGATTAATCAAGATTTTCTTGATTTTAGCGAACACTAGGTAAGTGTTTTTAAATTTTTATTTGTAAAAATTCCTTATTTAAATTAATTATAATCCACAACACTGTATACATCTGAGAAACTTATTGTAGTGAACCGAAAATCATTAAAGAACTGGCAAACGTATTGGAATTAATAACTAATGTTCTGTTGATTACTTTACATATTGTGATCATTCTAAATCTTCAGTATGACTATTTTCATGCACATATAATTAGTCGGAAAAAACTCCGTCATAAGATCAGAGTGATCTATTCTCATATTGTAGTACATATAAAAATTTGGTGAAAAATACTTTGTTATATTTCATCGTGTAATATGAATTTATATAAACATTTTTACTTTTATAACCAATCATATGTTGATCTAAACGAACGCGCTAAATCAGCAGCGTTATATAAGTAGATGAAATCGGTATGTTTTTTTTTGGAAAAGAAAATAAACGATGATAACTATTCAAGATTGTATAGAATTAACTGAAAAGTATATCTTTGAGAAACGAATAGATTGCTATGATCGCAGCGAATTTAGTGACCCAGAGAAAATAGCTGATGGTGTGTGTAAATTAAAATGGAGAAATTGTGGGATCGCAGTCGCTCTTAAAAGCATAAAAATTCCGAAAGAGGCATGCTTAAACATTATATTGTTTATAAAAAGTTTCCTTATAAAATTTCTTAAATTTATATATTCTATTTTCATAGATTCTGCTTTTACGAAAAGTTGCATGCCATCCTAATATAATTAGTTTCTATGGTTTAATTAAAGGTGTGTTCAAGTATGAACGTGATATTATATATTTATATTTATATTTTAATAATAATTAAGATTAAACGTTTGATTAAATAGATTCGTCCAATGAGCATTATAATATGGTTTTGGAATTTGCTAATGATGGTAATTTGCGTGAATATTTAAAGGCCTATTTTTCAAGATTACAGTGGATTGACAAACTCCATATGGCCAAGGAAATATCACAAGGTCTTAGTTTCTTGCATGTTAATAATATTATTCATCATGATCTAGTGAGTACGCGCTATGTTTTAATTTTATTTAGTTTATTCTTTAAATACATTTATCTATGTTTTTCTGAATATATGCACTCATAATGCAACCATTGAGCCCAGTCATCTGGTGAACTTTGTCCATAAAGTAGCTTATTTTGGAAACATGAAATATAAATCATTGTATTCATTAACATTATATTGTTTTATAGCATTCTAAAAATATTTTAGTTCAAGGAGGAAAAATGAGAATTGCAGATTTCGGCCTATCTAAACAGACTAATGATGTATCAATAATTCCAACTTCGGGTGTTTATGGATTACCTGCATACATTGAACCACAATATTTTAAAGATCCTTTGTATAAATTAGACGAGAAGTCTGATATATACAGTTTTGGTGTCATTCTTTGGGAAATCTCTAGTGGACGTCCACCTTTCAAATCATTTACATCAAAAGAAGCAATTGCTATTCATATTTTCCAAGGGAAGAGAGAACAGCCTATAGATGATACACCACAAACATTTGTCAAGTTGTACACAGAATGTTGGGACGAAGATCCTGTCAATCGACCGGAAGCAAAGTCCGTTCTCAAAACCTTAAATCTGCTTATTTCTAATATTTCCAATCCAGATTATCGTATAAATACTTATAAATATTCTGCTAATAATAAAATTACATAATATATTCTTGTTAGATTGGAATAATATGTGCAATTAATAAAAATTCTATTTATTAAAGAAATTTGATTATTATTACAAGTATTTCTAAAACTAAGTACGTTAGAGTTCTATATAATTGATACCTTCGGATGAATGTACAGTATTCAGCTTAGCGAAATTATGTAATCGACGTGGAATGCCATGAGATATATTACTGGTGTATGAGATGCATAGAGTATGGTTTACTAACAAGTGGTGTGTGCAATTCGGGGCATTTGATTGGATGATAATTTCTTGTGACTTCATCATATGATTTTGTGCATCGATGTTATGAAAGTATATGATATTATTTATAAAGTGGTTAAATTTTCTTGTCTAGTCATTCATTTAAACACGAGTCCTTATCATTTTTGTCATGTTTTTTTTTTAGATTTACCATATGCGTCAAGATATACCTCGTTATTATTTGTTTTTTTACATGGGATCCACTTGTACTATCAATTTGTATTAGCATTGGGGTGAGGAATTTTTGAAGGCAATAAAAACAATATTACACAATTGGTGCTTAAGCCGAAATTAGTATATATAATTAGCTTGATAAACTCACTTTTAGCATTTGTAACCCTCACGTGCCTACTGCAAGTAGCAAATCTTCAAATTCAGATGAATCGGGCCGGGCTAGGCCCAACCCACCTGACTTTAAAGACTTGCTACTGGTAACAGACACGAGGTTTATCACACTAATATATATACTAATTTCGGCTTAAGCACCAATTATGTAATATTGTTTTTATAGCCTTTAAAATTACCGGACTTTTTTTCCGCACCCTAATTTGGAAATTATAGAGATCAGAATGGTAATTTAAAATCTATACTAAAATACCGATTCCTAACCCTAACGCTAATATGGGCAGTGGACTAGGAAAACCCGTCTTTGAGACTTTTTTATCAATTTCGAGATTTTTGATTCAAATTAAAGTTCCGGTTTATATCTACATGTATTTCACTTTTTACCCTACATTAATATAATAATTTATCGGGATATTTTAACTTGAATGTAAACCAATTTTTAACGAACGTGTTCTAAAAATAGTTTTACAACCAAAGATTGACGACTCAATTAAATTAGATTGGTCAATCAGTGTTTCATAATCACATGACATTGTTTATTCAGTAATTGATATCTAAAAATAAACAAAAAATTCAGGGGTAAAATTTAGTTTCACAGACAAATAATNGTGTTTCATAATCACATGACATTGTTTATTCAGTAATTGATATCTAAAAATAAACAAAAAATTCAGGGGTAAAATTTAGTTTCACAGACAAATAATTGCCATTTTCTCAAAATGGAAAACCCCCTTCAAAGACGGGTTTTCCTAGTCCATTGCCCATATGGGTCATGGACTAGGAAAAACACCGTCTGAAGGGGGGTTTCCATTTTGATTTATTGTTTGTGAAACCTAAATTTTGCCCCTGAATTTTTTGTTTATTTTTAGATATTAATTACTGAGTAAACAAGGTCATGTGATTATGAAACACTGATTGACCAATCCAATTAAATTGAGCCGTCAATCTTTGGTTGTAAATCTATTTTTAGAACACGAATGTTAAA
Source organism: Gigaspora rosea (assembly GCA_003550325.1). Classification (NCBI taxonomy): domain Eukaryota; kingdom Fungi; phylum Glomeromycota; class Glomeromycetes; order Diversisporales; family Gigasporaceae; genus Gigaspora; species Gigaspora rosea. The sequence continues at coordinate 118,341 of QKWP01001290.1, read as the reverse complement.
AAATTGTTTTACATTCAAGTTAAAATATTTCGATAAATTATTATATCAACGTAGGGTAAAAAGTAAAATACATATAGATATAAACCGAAACTTTAATTTGAATCAAAAATCTCAAAATTTTTAAAAAAGTGTCAGAGGGGGTTTTCCTAGACCATGACCCATATATATTACACCAAATCAGTATAGTATAGATTTAAAAGGTCGGCCTATACTATACGGATCTGCTCACCTGTACTATACTGATCTGTGAAATACCTCCTAAATTATAGGCCTGGATTCACAAACATATCAAGCTGAGTGTTCGGTTCTTGGCATCTGATTGGTTGAATAGGTTGTGTGCTATCTGATGGATGATCGAGTCTTGTGACTCATGATTTCTATATTTGTGCATCATATGATCGGTAACCGTAAATTTTAACCAAAGTAGCCCTGAGTCGGGTGATTAATAAGCGTGCATAACTTCGTCGTGCAGGAACGGAAGTACGTACGTACAGTACTTAGAGTATGGTCTAATGGCATATTAAGTTGTGTGTGCGGTCCTCAGCATCTGATTGGATGATCGAGCATGGTGACTTTGTTATGATTTCTATTTTGTGTGCCATACGGGTTTACCAGAAATGTAGTACGAAGTACGAAATGTATGGTTTATTGGTGAATAAACAGAAGGCAAAATCTTAAAGTTGATTGGATAATACATTCGCACAAATCACGGTTTTTCTCATAAACGTCATAGCTACTAATTTAGGATAATTACAACTAATTTTGGAGATCAAGGCTAACCAATCTTTCTTTTGCTGCTTTGATGCGGTTAGAATTACCCTTTTTGATATGATTTATTCTCGCAGTAAATATATTGCTCATTTTTGTTACAGTTCTGATACTATTTTAGTTTAGTAACTGAATTTGTTATAGATAGGTTACTCTAGGAAATAAAAGTACGGAAAACGAGGTGCACAGTTTTACGAAAGGCAGAATCGTAAAACTGATTAGAGGGTAAAATTTTATAGATAATTGGATTATATGTTGGTACACGGAATAATGATACTTCTTATGACATATATTTACCGGTTTGATTTTGATAACAGAAACTGTAATATAAAAAAAAATATACGATAGATTGGGCTGATATGTCACGATGAAGGTAGATTGTTGAATGTGTATGAATTGAAATAAGTGTGTATTTATCAATTTATTTATTATGAGTAATTACTGGATGGTTTTACTAGAGAATAAATCGAAAGCAGAATCTTAAAGCTGATTGGGGACACTTAAAGAATAGGAACCACGAATTGTGTCACCCTCGATATAATCACCTGAGAACTTGATTATATGCTGCATAAATCGCATTCTTGATTCTATATATAATAATTATATGTCAGGGTGAAACCCGCGCAGCTAGCTAGTAAAACCCGCTTTGATCATAGGGTTTGGGTGAAATCCGCGTTAGCATAGAGTGTTTTATAGGTTAACGCGGATTTCACCCTCATGTGATCTGCATAGCGGATTTTACTAGCTAGCTGTGCGGGTTTCACCCTGTCGTATAATTATTATTCTTTTTATATATTTATATAGAATTTGAAAACATGGGTTTGTTAGTTTTTTTTTTTTTTATAGTACAGTCAAACCTCCATATATGCAACTCGTAGGAACAAGCCTACAATATGCATTTAGGGAGGTTTGCATTTAGAGAGAGCCAATTAAATTGCAGCTTGCCTGATATTTCTGTATTATTACTTCATTAGGCTAAAAAATTTATAATATTATATAAAATCCTAATATTAGCACGAGCAATTCAAAGGACATATTGACTATACTTCTTAGTTGGACATGGTATAGTCATTATAAATATTAGGGGCATTTGAGATATTGGGGATCTATTATAATTTAATATATATAGCAATAATATGGTGGGTATAGGTATTGTTACTATTGTTTTTGGGAGAGTGTTACTCACTAAGTGCAAATTTAGCTCCAATAGTAAACGGGAATTCTATAAATATTAGTCGTTAAACGAATAAGCACGTGATATACGGTCACGAGGTCTTTATATTTAAATATGGTAATCAGTGAATCTGATCAATTTGTAGGTTATGCGGTCAATTTAATTACGGGGTTGATTGATATATGTGATTTAAGAGATGCGATATGAGACTAAGAATAAGAGTTTTTAAGGGTAGTCAATGTCGTAAAAATTTTAAGGTAAATGGTAGTAGTCAACGAAACTGTGAGTATAATTATTAGTAACGGTAATTAAATAGAATATTGGGGGAAAGTTATATAAAATAATAAAAAAATAAAATAAATAATGTCTTAATTCGTAATAATCTTTCTAACACAATTCAACTTATTGAGAAATCGATTCTTAAACTTTAATTAAACTTATTTAAAAGACATCGAAGTCTGAGAGAATTTTATTGTCGCGAAATGAAGGCCTTTAAATACATTTTGATTTACTATGACTACTGCGCTTCTAATTTCTTTCACAATTTCTTGTACTCACAACGCTGCTTACGGGCCGCGAGCAGTATTGCTTGAAAAGCCTCACACGTAATTTTACAAGCCACTGTGGCAAGGACGTTTGGCGTGCCAACAACCAAGGGCCAACAATTACCAGTTTGACCAACAATCCGCGTACAACAATAACTGGTTTTCCATCTTACACAGCTATTTCTAATATATGCGTCGTGACATCGCATGACTATTAAATAAGGAAATAAACAAACAACTAAAGAAATGTCGAAAATAAAAGTAAGAATAAAAATAAAAATAAAAAAAATCTATTTAAACCTCGAATTTTAAATCACGGGGATCGTAACAGTATCATCATTTAAGAAGGGATAAATGATAATTTTTTGAGATGGTTTAAGGCTTAAAGAAAGATCAAAATAAGGTGATCAAATTATAATAATACAGAAATAAAATAGCAGTGTGATAATTAATAAAGAAGATTTTGAGCAAAAAATTTTTTAAAAGAATAATACTGAGGTAGTTAGATTAGTAATTATTATCACATAATCAAATACTAGGCACAGATATCATCTAATAGCACTAGCAAAATAATAACACTGAAATCAAAGACAACAATATTGTACTAACAAAAGCGAAGCCAAATAAAAATACTAAAAAAATAAGCATAATTGAAAAAAGCAACAAATAAAGAAAAAATATGAAAAAATGAACTTCAATAAGTATCAATAGCAGAAAAACTAAAGGCTCCAACATATAATGTTCTGTATTAGCAAAGGCAAAATATAATAAATGGCTATACAAGTAATATATTACAGTATTAATGATGATACTAGCTATAATACAGTAATACTAACAATACTGTAATACAAATGATGGACCAACTATAAAATAAATAATAGCACTAACTGCAATACAAAACAATATACTTGAAAAAAAGAAAATATTAATTACAGAAAAACAATGAAATAAATATATATATATAGTGATAGGCATTATGCAGAATTTTGCATATGATCTATCATGTAATATGTAAGATAATTTTTTTTTTTAAGAGAGGTCTTTCCTCTAAACCTTTATTTTGATATTTTATAATTTTATATATAAGTACATTATAATCACTATCTACTATGGGTTTATAGATAAAAGCTAATTTACTCTTGACTTTATCTTAGCTAGATAGATCACCAGACCTCTAGTCTTCGTAAATACTACTAAACAGAAATTGGCTATATAAAATGAAGTTTTGTTGCCATTTCAAAAGTCTTCTTTGATCTTCTTTTATTTCATATTTTCTTTCTCTATAGTTAACGTTGGTAGATTTAAATCCACGGTTTTATTATGCCTTGTTGTTCTATTCAGTAACCATATCTTTTTATATAATTGTGTTGTTATTTCATGATGGATTGCACTTGTGTATTTTTTCTTTTTCTTGTTAGACATTTCTATTCTCATTATTGATATATAAGATAATTCAGACCAATACTATAATACTAGCTAAAATTTACAGATTTCTGGTAAATAATCCTGCAAATCATATGTGGACCATGCACATAATTCTGCATCCCATGTGGGATTTTTGAAAAAAATACAAATTGCCTACACTATATATATATGTATATAAATTTATATATATAGCTGATAGTTAATAAAATTAGCCAGGCTAATTTAATAAAATCTAATTATTATTTATATTTTATTATTTAGCTTTTAAGTTAGACCACTTTAAATTGATTCTTTGTTTAATAAATTATAAATATTCTGCTATAAAAACCAACAACAAAAAAAGAAGCATAATAATTCTATTAGCCAAATAAAATTTGATTGGTTATTTTATGCCTAAAATTTTAAATAATATAGTGTTGATGGTAAACAAAGAACCAAATTGGTGTGGTCTTAATATCTACTATAATTAAAAAGTTTATTATATATTTACAAATTATTTTAGCAAAAAACTCCAAGTTTTATTATAATTAAAGTTATAAATTTTAATTAAAATATAAATAATTTTATAATATTGATCTTGATAAATTTTATTTTTTAAAAAAATATTAATTAAATCAAGATCATTATTTTTATGTCTGAAATAGAATGATATGCAATATTACTAAATATGTGGTTACTAAGTTATATGTATGTAAATCTTATAACTTGAATAATGTATTAAACACAGTAAAAATGTGAATTCTGCACTTAAACATTACAATATGCATCATATAGTCTATAATTAACGCCCTTATGTGCTGATATCGATTTTGTGATATGTATAGTTTCTATAAAGGTAGTTCCAGTGTAGTTTCCAGACTTATTAGCTAAGATGTGTCATCCATTTTTAGCAAAAAAATATCTAAAAAAAGAGATTTACAGTATTGCAAAATTGAAGCTGTTGTATATAACTATGCTCATGCTCATGCTCATGCTCTTGCTCTTGCTCTTGCTCTTGCTCTTGCTCTTGCTTATGCAAAGAAGTGAAGATGCTGAGCGAGACTTAACTATTTATATGCTTTGTGCTAAATTTTTTACAAAAATAATTGATTTAGTATAAATTCTGAGAGATAGTTTTGAGATTTTTTTATTTTTTATTTTTTATTTTTTTGCTTTCAGATTTTTTGCCGCTCAGATAAATTGATAATCATTAAAATTAAAGATGGGCTAAAAATTTTGTTTCACTAAACCAATCATTTACTGTCTAATTTTTTTAACACACTTATATAGCGATCTTACTAAATTTTTACATTTATCTATTGCTATATATTTTGAGTACATGTACTTTTAACATTTTTCACTTTAAATCTGTCGCATAATTATAACCAATTTATTTAATTAATAATTTAAATGAATATTTAATAATTGAACAAATGATTTTGTCGCCACTATTACATGACCTTTCATATATAGTATATAAATAACAAGCCTATACCAAAATGGTCTATAATTATGATGGGTCGTCAACTGTTCTTGGTCCTATCGACTTATGGGATCCTGCTCTCAAAATTGCTCTGGTAATTTACTGCTATATTTGTATATCTATTTAAATCGTAAAATTTTAATTCAATTCTTGGCAATTTCAGAATATATGCCTTAATTCTGCATTTTCTGCCTATCTTTGTATTTACACAGATTGGATTTTAATATATAATCCAGGTAAAATTTCAAAATTTTTTTCTTTTTTTATATATAAATGATTAACTTTTAAACAACTATTTCTTTTCATTTATATAGCGTGGAATCTGATTTTTAAAGCAAAATCATCATATCAACAAGGCTAATTAAATAAATTTGTACCATATTTTATATTATAGTTAACATCCTTTTAATTATTAAATAGCACTAGAAAAACTACTTAAAGAAACTTGGCCCGAAGTATATAAAGTCCTTAATTCACAATTTGAAAAGTAAGCTGTGTAATGATTTAAAGAAAAATTTTTTTTAATATTTTAAACTTTTAAATTACAATTAACATATATATGTAGTGTAAGAATATCTAGAAAAGGCACCTACTTTAATTATTTTTGCTACGCAGTACAATGTGATGGTTATGAAGAAGACATTTTCTTTAAACATGGTTTTTAGGCACCGTTTGTGCTATTTTTTTTCTGGGACAAGAAACTACTCAAAATGTTTTGAGTGCTCGAAGATTAATGAATTTAGTCATCAGATTTCCAGTTAGTATTTACCATATCAGCTTACTATAATTTGTTTGCTATTATTTAGCAGAAACTATATAGTTGCCAAATAATAAAATTGTTATTAGGCAGACTATCGTCGTAAGTTACCAAATAAATCTGTTATCAGTCATGCAGATGCCTTATAACTTAATTATTTGGTCAAAAGATTTAAGATCAGCCTAAGAAGTTGAATTCAATTTTTTAGTCTGATCTTAAATCCTTGACCAAATAAACCAGTTAGCCTGCCTGATAACTATTAATTATGCTTGCTTATTGTGTTTATGATGATTACATATATTTATTGTCGCAGCTGATTATGAAATTTGAGTGATCATGAAATCTATAAAACCTATTTGCAAATCACCCTTGTGATATTTATTATCTTCATAATTATCTTTTTATCTATTAACACGTATTTATTTTAACATAATGTTTCATTAAAGAGGTCATGTCCTTAGAAAATGTTTGTTAGATTATAACAAAAGTATTAAGTAATAATAATGCTGATATTCCTTATGCTTTAATTTATTTTGTTGATAGTAAATCAAACTCTTGTTTTGGTTGTTCAATTGCACATTTAATTGCTACTACCTTTGATTATGATGATAAAACTGGATGGAAATTTCCTGATTATTTACCTAAAACCCTAAAAATAATTGATTTAGCTAAAGATGCTAATAAAATCTATAATACTTATATAGAATTAAAATGATATAATGCCAATATCCTTATTATTAAAGAAAAGAGGATATATAAAAGTTCGATTCCCAGGCTGTACTCTTATTGACAAAAATTTCCCTTGGCAAAGGCCGAGTATTATCTGCTATATTGATACATTTTATGAGAAGTATATGGAATTTTTAAAAGTATACAAAACTTCGCATTTTTATCTTATTGTCATGATATAAATTTTATTATTTATACTCTATTTATTAAAAAAGAACAAAAAATTTATTGTAATTACTTTGTTAGCTAACTATAAGTTATGAGAATATATATTTGCTATATGCGAAAACAATTGAAGAAGAAAAGATGCAATCTAAAGTATTAGCTGATTTAAATCATCAAAAAGTCTCATTCTTTCAAGGACTTAGTCATAAATTAAAAAGTATGGATTTATTATCCATAAAATGAAATTTTTTCAGAAATATATTGTTTTAAATAGGTCTAATGATAATGACTTAATATTTATTCCAGCACCATTAACGCATATCAGCGTGTTTGGTTCATCATATTTCAAAATTTTGGGGTCCAAATGTAGATCAACATTCAATTTTATAGTCGAATTTTATAAAGCATACTTTTATATGGAGTGCATGTTAATGTGGTACAGCATGTTATTTGATGATTTGATACGGGATTAGTGTGTTCGTTAGTTTATTTTGTCTTTATGAAGATAATTTGAAGGTCTTATAAGTTATGTATTTATTTCGAGTATATTAAGTTTTATTTTTTGTTCTGTAGTCTTACAATACCCATTCTTTTATAAGAAATTCTTGAGTAATTCATTCCATACAAGAATGAACATAGCAGATAGTAGGCATTTTTTATATTTTTTTTATATATAATTAGTTATAACAGAAATTAGAAAAAAATATAGCCCGTTCTTACATATAAATTAGTCATAATTAGTTTTTTTTTCTTTTTACGATTATAATGGAGCTAACAAAAAGGCTTTTTATGAAATCATTATAATTTAATTTAGTAAAAATTGGTTAAAATTTTTAGTACATTTTGAATTTTTTGTAATATTTATATTTGTTCAAATGGTAATAATCCAAGTATTATATTAAAATATTTTAAATTTATTAAATACAGTCGCACTCCCATATAGTCACCTCCCTCATAGTCACATTTCCTATTTAATCACTTAAAAGTTTGGTCCCGATTATATTTATATTAAATTTCTTTCTATAACGTCACAATTACTATATAAGCACTATCACCAAATTTTACAAACAAATATAAATAATTTATTTCTATAAAAGCACAATTTTCTATAAAATCACAATTTTAAATTTTAAAACTTTTTAAATAATAACAATTGTCTATATAATATCACATTTTTAATAGTGAATTTACTAACAATATAACAAAAAATTCGTAAGATTTAATCAAATTTCAACATCGATTTTCTCGATAACCAATAATTAAAATGGTCTCAAATTTTACTATAGATATAATTTATATTCCTTTATATGATATTAAAATTTTAGCTTAATTGGATCAATAGTTCTTGAGAAATCGATTGTAAACGATAGTCTATTTTTTTAAAAAAATTAATTATCGTATACAAGCAATATCATAGGAACTAACAATCCAATTTAGCTGAAATTTTAGTATATTATAAAGGAATATAGCTATTGTCTATAGTAAAAATTTTGAGCCTTTTTTAATTATAGGTTATCGAGAAAATTGATGCCAAAGTTTGATTAAATCTTACGAATTTTTTATGTTCTAAAAAATTTGTAAGACTTAATCAAACTTTGGCATCAATTTTCTCGATAACCATTAATTCAAAAAGGCTAAAATATATATCATAGATAATATCGATATTCCTCTATAATATATTAAAATTTCAGCTAAATTGGGTGGTTAGTTCTTGAAATATTGCTAGTATATGATAATCAATTTTTTTAAAAAAATTGACTATCGTATACAAGCAATTTCTCAAGAACTATTAATCCAATTCAGCTAAAATTTTAATATATTATAAATACATATGGATACTATATGTGAAAAAAATTTGAGCCTTTTATAATTATTAGTTATCGAGAAAATTGATGTTGAAGTTTGATTAAATCTTACGAATTTTATAATTCTATATATTCACTATAATTTATTTTTTATATAAAAGTGATTTTATAGAAAAAATTTATATTGTCACATCTCTACATAGTCACCAGATTTCTGAGTCCCAAGGGTGTGATTATATGGGAGTGCGACTGTAATTAATTAATTAAAAATATTAAAATTGAATGTATTAAAAAAGGTAAAAAAAACATTACAAAATTTAAATTATTAAAAAATTCTAATGCAACTATTATTGACCTGAATCTTGATGGTTTTATAAAGATGTTATTTTCATTTCTTTTTTAATTTTTAATTAGGGTATAATATAATTGAGTCAGGTTATCAAAGATTTTTAGTGCATTTCAAATCTGTATTATTTCTTTTTTTAGTATTTGATTTCAGTATTTTTTTTAGTACTCAATTTTCTAGTACAATATTTTTTTTAATATTTGTATTAATCAAAAATTAATCAAATTAATCATTTAATTTTAATTAATTTATTTAATTTAATAAAAGAACATATGTAAGTTTGTATAGAGGATGAGTGGGTAGTATTCTGTAACAGGTAAAATTTTTAATATATATTTTTTAATTTTTTATATTTAAAATAATTGAATATTAAAAAGGGTAAAAATATTAAAAAATTTAAATGCATTAAAAAATTCTGATACAATCATTTTCAATTATTTTATAAATGAAAAAATATTTTTTTTAATACTTAATTAATGGTAAGTGTTTTAAAAGTTTTTGTATAAAAAGCTATTTTGGTTAAATGCCTTTTTTATGAACATTAACTTTCTCATAAAATCATTTGGTCTGGCAGACTAGTAATAAATAGTATCAGGATTTTTAGCGCATTTTGAATTTTGTAATATCTCCTTTTTTAGCATCTAATTTCAGTATTTTTTTAGTCTCAATTTTTTAGTTTGGTATTTTTTAAAAAAATATTTAATAAATATAAGTTTGTATAGTAAGTGGGTAGTTAGTAATATTCTGTAATGAATAAAATCTCTAATCTATTTAATATTTAAATTTAAATATTAATCTATAAATCTATATCTAAATTTAAATCTAATAGAATTTGTATTAGAAATAGAATATTAAAAACAGAAGGAGTTTTTTTTCTAATTGTTTAAAAAATCTAATTAAAAATTAATCTTCGAACCAGAACTTTTATGAAAATTCCCATTTTCATACTATTTCTACAATTTGTACTACTGCTTTACATATCCAAAGCATTCCCAATTGGAAAAAAAAACCAAACAAAATATAATAAGTTTTAATGATTAACTATGCCGACCATTATTTTCTTTGTTTTGTTTTTTTAACCTGTGTAAATTTTATGCTAACTTTTTTTTTAAATTTATAGGTAGCAAGTCATATTGTTGGTATCACTGTTCCTGGAGTTACCATTATTGTTGTTGCCATTGCTGTAACTCAATTCTTGGAATTTCATCATTGTTACTAGTGTTGCTATTTCTGAAGTTAATATTTCAAAGTTTGCTATTGCAGGTATTGCTATTTAGTGCCACAGCTACTGGTATTTTCACATGTCTGTGGTATAGTTAACTAACTTTTTTTTTTGTCTAACTATCATCATTCTTGGTGTGTCATTACTGAATTTTTCGCTTGTTACTGTAATTTGACATTTTTGCCCAAAATTGTATACTTACATTTATATTTGAGATATATAATTTAAATTTACTAATTAACATTTTTTAGCCACAAATGAATGGACAAAAGATAATTCTAATATTGAAAAAATTATTAGTTGAAGAAGAATATCCATTATTGTGGATTCCTTTTAAAGAATTTTATAATTCTGTAAAAATATGACAAAGTGTATTTGCAACTATATTTTTGCCTATGTGGGTAAATAAAAGAACAAACTATTAGAGTAATGTTGCATTTAAATTATTGCATGGATCAAGATCTTGTGATGAAGGATTTATACAAAAGGTAATATTAATTTATGTTTATTGTTTTTTCATAATAATTGCTAATTGAATATATAATTTTGGTTTAAGATTTAGTTAAAGTCATATTGTAAATTTGGATCTAAGTATTCATTATTTTTAAAGTATTATGGAATATCAAAAAATAAATTTTCTAAAAATTATATTCTTGTCTTGCAATATGTAGCAATGAGCTCCTTATATAGAAATCTTTGCTCTGTATTACAAATATATTGAATTTTATAAATTAACTTTATTATATTATATTACTTCTGATCTTCAAATGATTCATTCTCAAGGACTTATTCATTAAGATTTGCATAGTGGTAATATTCTGCAAGACAATTTACATAGTGCTTACATTGCAAACTTGAAACTTTCAATAATAACCAATAGAACATTAAGCACAGAAGGGCATAGAGTTTATGGTATTTTACCATATATAGTACTAGAAGTTTTAGATAGAGAACAATATACAATGGTGAAAATTTTATATGAAAAATCTATAATTTATAATTAAAAATTTGGAACATAGATACAAACGAAATATGTCAAAAAAATTTACAATCAAGAATTATAGAAAACACACCACAATGCTATATAAATTTAATAAAAAAATATTGGAAAAGAGATTCAATAAAACATTTGTCAGAACAAAAAATTATTGAAATTCTTACAAAATAGCAAAATGACTAAAGTATTTTATTGGAATTGACTAAATCAGAAGAAATATTAAAAAAACAAAGTACATATATACAATCATATTCAGATAGTTCTGTTGATTCTGATAGTATTTATAAAAGCAAATTTATTGAATTTACTATGTTCTTTTATTTAAAATAAATAAAATTTATCCTTTATTAATTATAATTTATTTAACATATAGTGAATTGTATAAATTGATTGTTGAAAATTTACAAATAACGAATTGATCAAGTTTAAAATAAAAAAATGCAGAAACAATATAAATAAATCTTTTAAATACAAGTACAGTTAACTCTCATTAATATCAACCTTCTTAATATGGGGGCTCGTCAGTAGAAAAGGGGTAAAAAGTTTTTACCACTTTTTTTTTAAATTTTAAATTAAAATAGTTCAATAACTACTATATCAAATTAAATATTTTTTTTTATTTTAATTTTATAACCACATATAATTCAAATAAAAAAAAATTATTAAATTTAGTTTAGTAGTTATTGAGATATTTTGGTTCAAAGTCTAAAAAACTTTTACTTAGAAACTTTCTACCCCCTTTCTACTGATGAGCCCCCATATCAATCTAAGCCACAAACCAAATTTTTATAAATTTTTATACATTAAAATCTTTCGTAAATATCAACTTTAATATAAATTCTCATTAATATCATACCAATATAAATATAATAGTAGTCCAAATAGGTTGATATAAACGAGAGACAACTGTATATAATAAAATTTTAATATATTTAATGTCATAGTTTTTATTTAATAATATTTTTAGTAAATAATATTTTAATTTGTATGTTCTTGATTATTCATATAGAATAAATGCATATCTTGCACCCTGCAATGTAATTATATATCGCACTCTAATTTGATTGGCTAAATTTGTAGATCGTTATTTTTAAAAAAATAAACAAATTATTGTGAAAATTTTTAGGTTAGGGTTAGTATAGAAGGTTTACTAGGAAATTCTTAAATTTCTTTGTGCTTATATGCAAAATTTTGTTCTGAACAAGTTTACTTAGTCGAAGTAAAAAGGTTATCTTAATAAAATTTAAAGATATTCGCAATTTTTCATTTTTT
>QKWP01001290.1:0-103935 GCA_003550325.1 Gigaspora rosea | reverse complement strand
GAGGACCTCTTACCTTCTACACCTGCTTCAACTCGACCAAGGACTGAAAATCTTCTATTCAATTTTCAAAATCAACTAGGAAGAACTGAATTAAATTTTGACGTTTCTCCACCCAGATCTATATTTACTTTAGGACCTGAACAATTAGCTGATACTGGTATTGGTTCTTCCACTAATACTTATATACCAATCCCTCCAAAACTTGCACTTCCTTCTTCATCTATCTCAGAAATTCCATATCATTATACTCGAGAAACTACTCCTCCTCCACGAAATCACTTCTTTCGCTATTTACAACAAATCTTTTCTCCTGCTCGCACAACTGTTCCTCCACCTCCTCCTGTAACTGAATATTACCCAACTGTTAATTTAGATATAAACATTACTTTACGCCCTACACCTCTATTACTTAATACCCCTCCTCTTAACGACCAAAATTTAATTGACCCTCTCGACTATTATATTCAAAACCAAGACACTACTATTGTTAGAGCTAACTCTCCTCCACAATTCGAGGAAATAAATTTACAACCTCTTGTTGAAGAATTAAACCCTATTTTACCTCCTAACCAACCAGAAAATCTAATGGGTGATCAAGCTTTACAAGCTGCTGCGCAAGCAATAACTGATCTTGCCAATGCCCTTGGGCAAGGCTCTCAGAAAACTCTTATTACTGTTGCAGATTTTTACGGTGACGGAACCCAAGACCCTGCTGACTGGCTAAGGAATTTCGAAGAGCCGCTACTGCTAACCGATGGAGTGCTGAACGGAAACTTCAACTTGCTCCTGTGTACCTTAAAGGTGTTGCTCTAGACTGGTATACCGCTTTAAACCCGGTACCCAATGCTTTTAATGATGACCATAACCAGAACCAGAGTTTCCAGCATCTTTTTAAGGCACATTTCTATACTACTAAGCAAAAGGCCCTTTGGCAAAAACAACTTTTCGAGATTAAGCAAGGACCCACAGAGACAGTGGATAGATATGTCAACCGATTTCGTACATTGCAAAAGAAAGTGGACCAACCGGTGTTTTTCCAGCTGACTTTGTTAAACAACTATTTATTCAAGGCTTACATCCTGAGTATGCAGTTAATGTTCAAGCTGCTATACCTAATACTTTGGCCAATGCTATTGAAGTAGCCCTCCGCTAGGAAACTGGAAAATTAATGACGACCCCTACTACCAATACCGACCACTAATCAACAACTTACAGACCAAATTGCTAAGCTAAGTATCAATTTAGCTCGGACACAGACCACACCTACCTCTTCTGTTAATTATGCCGACAATCGTGCTCAAACCCCTCAAATGAAAGAGCCTCCTATTTGTTATTATTGTGGATGCACTGGACATTTTATTCGAGATTGTAATAGTAGAAAACAGTACCAACAACAAGGATCCAATTTTCATCGTAATAATAATAACAATAACCGGAATAGAAATAACAATCAAAATAGGGACCAAAATGGTCGCTCCTCTGACCGTTATTCCATTAACCAAGACCGTTCTCGCAGTCATAATAATTCTGGTCCTAGAAGCCAATCTAGAGATAATAATTACAGAAGCCGAAATGATGATAACTATCGCTCTTACCAAAACTCCTCTAATCGATCTTCTTCTCCTTATCATCGAAGTGTTAATTATCTTACACAAAATCAGACTTAGACGCCCTCTCTTACTGCTAGCAAGTGGGAAACACTGCTCAATAATCCATCTATCCGAGGTACCTTGGCTATTCACCTTTATGAGGAAGCCAAAAATGCCAATCTTGTTCAAACCCGTGCATACACTACACCTGTCAAATGTAATGTATCACTTCAGAATAAACCCTATCAAGCTATTATTGATAGTGGTGCTTCAATCAGCATGATTGCTCACAAGGCAGTCAAGAAAATTGGATTGACTATTGAAAAGGCCTCTAGTAGCCTTATTGTTCCAGCAGTAGGAACTTCTACTTGACCTTTGTGAATTATAAAAGACCTACCAGTTAAAATTGATCATATTACTATCCCTCTTACTGTGGAAGTAGTAGACACTACTTCTTACTCCCTTCTTTTAGGAAATGACTGGAATCAAAAAGTGGAAGCAAACTATAACTGGAAAAATGGCTGCTATACTTTTAAATGGCGAAACAAGAAGCATACTATTTCTACTACTTATGAAAGTAACCAACCTCTACCCAGTCAACCTACTGTGACTGCACCAGATGAATTGGACCTTTATGAACCAGAATACATGTACCCCGGAGAAGCTTATGCTTTTGATCGAGATGACTCAGACCAATCTCCTTCACCAGAAGAAAATGAATGGACCACTTATTATTCTCGCTGTAAAAACAGAAAAGCCCCTAAACAGCGTGTTTGTGGAAATTGTGGGTCTCCTGACCATCTCTTTGCAAATTGTCCTACCAACCAATGTAACCGATGCCAGGAATTTGGCCACATCGCTGTTAAATGCCCTAAACAAGCCCCAAGACGTACCACCTGCCCTACTTGTCATGACTCCAACCACCTATATAGGGACTGCCCCAATAATGTCTGCAGAGGATGCAGTACGTTAGGACATATTGAAGCCTACTGTCCTCTTGCCACTTGGAAAAGACAAAATTTGGTTTACCAGTGTGGATGTACTCTTGATCAAGTTGATAGTAATCGCCTATCTAACCATAGCACTCGCCGTACCCATCATTGTTGTCAATGTAGAGTTCCTAACAGACCTGAAGTCCTTAGACTTCTTGAAGAGAAACTTGTTTGCCCTGGATGCTATTCTGACTTTCACTGTGCTCTAGACCGAGAAGACCCTAGGAGTATCCATTTCTTCACCCAAGGTGAAGGACGTGGAATGCTTGTTAATTGCAAAGTATGTAATAAAGCAGATACAAGACCTAGAATGTGTCAATTAGACAGTCTTCAGGAAGAATTATGGTTTTGTGAATTAGAACACCTTTACGCATACAAGGCTAGCCAGGATATCCAGTATAATCCTAATTATAACCTCTGGACTCGAATCAAACGTTATACTGAATCAACAAAGAATGCCGGACACCAATATGAAATGAACCAGACCAGAATTTACCGACTTGCAAAGATTCTCTTGGATGAAAATGACCAGACTATCGCCCAGGCTTTAGAACCTCTAACCTCTGACCGCATAACTCAACCTTGGAGCTATGAGGAAATGCAACTTATTTTGCAAGCTAAATCAGACCTATTATCAGAAAATGATATTGACCTGCTACAAGCAATTTTAGATGAATCCTTCGACACTAGCCACCCAGACTATGACCAGAAGTATGCCCTCGCTGTACTTCGAAGAAACTTTACAGTTCCTGTTGACCTCTGCCAGGAATGTTTACATGTTAAACACCAAGAGGAATTGAATGCAAATCAAGGATATTGTGATGATTGCAAACTTCCAGACCCAGAAATTTACTCTCCACCTGCTGAAGAAACAATTAAGGAAATTGATGATATTTCACAGTTTTGTCAGCTTCAACTACAAGTACAACAACAAGACCAACTGATAAAACAATTACAAGCAAGAATTGAAGCCTTGAAACTACCAATGCTTCTTTATTACGCTTTTTCCAAGAAGAAGCCCAAAATGTTCACCAACGGGCTAATGCCTTGGATATGCTTTGTCAAAATTTTTAGAGAATCCTAGCAGGATCATAAACTACCTGTCGACCCAGACCAGAACCTTATACCCAGATCTGTAAATATTATTACTCTTGAACATGAAGAATATACCCTATCGACCCAGACCTCTTTAAATATTGGACCACTTAATAAAGAACAAGGCCTAGCTTTTTGAAAATTATTAGAAGAATTTGCAGACCTCTTTGCAAATGATATAACTGAACTAGGACGAACCAATTTGGTGACTCATCGGGTTTACACTGAGGATATACACCCTATTCGTTCTCGCCCTTACTCTGTACCTCCTAATGAACAAGAATTTATACAAGAAGAAACATTAACAGTTCCAATTACTAATCAAGAAGAAGTCACTCCTGCTCCATTACCTGAAAAATTAAGCAGGATTATACAAGATATTATCCAACCTTGTAGACCTCTAACTCAGACCTCTGCCCCTCCATATACTGGAATAACGTATCAAGAGAAATTGCAGAAAATTCTCAAATGAATTAAAACTCAAACTAGAAATAAACAAGACCAGACTAAGCTGCTTGAAGCTTATTATTATCTTGGTAACCTTATAGACAAGTATCCTAATGCTTATGAAGATATTCAATCTATAATTGAGAAGACTCAAGGAGAAAGAAGAGCCCGAGATACATGGAAGTGTGCTAAACAGATGAAATTGCTTTTCTCCAATTGACCTCTAGAAAATATCTCTCGAACAATCTATATTACTTATACAATGATTACAAGGTTAACTGATGCTGAACTTTCTCAAGTCCTTCCCCAAATTAGAACTCACGGAGTTCGTTCTTAAAGGCGAGAGAAATGTTATAAAATAAGTTGTAGTTAATTTTGGTAGAAATTAGTTTGAAAATTAGAACTTAATAAGGAAATTTTGTAATAACTGTATTTAGTAATAGTGATATGCGAAATTGGTATGCAATGACACTCAATGATGCTTAGTGACGCTTAACAACGCTTAGCTCAATAGATATATAAACCCATCTTATTTCCCTTAGTTTTAGACAGATCCAGACATTGTATTTTATCTTTACCTTTATATTTATTATCCTCCTCCCTTATTATTAATAAACGCTTGGGATTTCTAAGGAACAGACACCTTGGAATAGCCCTCTTGTTAAAATTAATAAACTGTCTATTATCTCTTGTTGTTTTATATCGAACTGCCTTAGAGAAGTGTGTAGTTTCTTACAGACATAAAAGAAACTATACTTCCCTCTTGCACACCGCTTTACGCCCAAAGTAAGGGATCTCAGGAGCTGTGTGATTGTTACTTTATCGGAATAGAAGAAGGCTTCCGGTACTGTAACACTGGGCTACTATTTTTCAATCTATAAAAATTATTTGAACTAATATATACAATATCTTGATAAAAATTGATATACACTATTGTAGTTTCTAATTCTTTGAAGATTTTTAAAAATCTGGAAGCAGTTTCTTTTAAATTAAGATTTGCAATGAATTTAAAGTATAATAATAAAAATTTATTTTACCTATTTGATTCTTATTGTTATTAATTATTCAGAATAACAGTAATACATTAATATGTTAGCTAATATAAGTGGTGGAACTTTAAACATTTTTAAATCCATTATAATAGAAATATTTGTTAGATATTACTTTTTCTAGTGGTTGCTAAAATGTTTTCATATATAAAACTTGTGTTGTAATATGCAATTGTGTGTTATAGTTGTTTTTTTAAGCATCTCTATTTTTTTCGCACCTGTAAATGTTAATATTACATTAAAGAATTTTTAAATAATACTTGTAAAAAAAGTTTATTGCTTTTACATATGGTAGTAGTAAAAAGATCAATAGAGGAACTTTAATCCTTGAGCACTTTGTTTTACTATAAAATTTTAATTAGTAATTCTGTATTTCTTGATCTAGAAATTGTATTTTTTGTGATAATGCAAATTCATATGCTTTAGTTGTAATTAATTAATTAATGTTTAGAGTAAATTAGTTTATATTATATTATGTAATTGTATTATATCTAAGCAATGTCTGAAGATTTCATGTTTATTTTATTAATTTTAATGGTTTATCAGATATTGTCTCAATGACAGATACTAATTAAATAGAATTGGAACTATTGTAAATATTAGTAAATGGCACAACTAAATTACTATACATAATCCTGTGAGTTCTATAGCAGATTATAATAAACTAGATTGGTAAAATAAATTTAATTACAATTATCATAAGATAATACTAATTGTGATCTATAATTCAATATTTGAATAAATAAACCAATATTTTGTCTCTCTTGTATTATTATTGTCTTAGATACTAATTTTTTAAAACACAATATTATTGTTGTCAATAGAAAATTTATTTTCTAATTAAGAGAACAAATTCAAAAACAATATTGATAAAAATTTTATAATTCTCATTAAAAATAATGTATGATCCTACTTCTTAACTAATATATATAGCCAGTATTTAAAATTCAGATCTAAAACTATATGCACAGCGTGCAAGAATTGGAAAGGTTTTGAGTGCACAAACGTCCAACCTGTTGCACATGTATGCATGTAAAAAAAATTTTTTCATGCACATATATTTTTATCACACATGTCCTTATAATATTTGCTGCCGTGAACATTTATTCACAATTACAATATATCAGTATGATCATATGAAACGTGTAAGAGATGGTTTAATTAATGTTTTTGGGTGTGGCCTATGCTGATTTTTGCAGAATCCTTTTTTAGTAGAAGTAATAGTTTTTATTTATTCATTTTTGAAAAGTCAACATTTTTATATGTACTGTAATGTCATAAGTCGATTATGCAAACATGATGTTATTGATTATAAAATTTGAAAATTGTGCTATCAAATTTATAGTTTATCTGTTTAAATGTTTTAATTGGTTACCTGCACATTACGACATTTTAGATCATTCAAAATTTATAATAGTAGTTACTACGATATCCTAATATTTTTGATCATCTATATGATTGGAGATATATGGCCAGTTTGTTTACTTGATTGTTGCATGCGAATATTCTATCGTAATAGTTTGTCATAGATTATTACTATATTTTTGAGACTTTTCTTAAAATGAATTAATAAAAAAAATTATTATTCCTACCAAACTAGAATTTTATATAATTATACTTATTTTATAATGGCCTCAATTCAGCATCAACTCCAATAATTAAAATAAAAATAATCTGTAATATTATACTTAGTACATTTCTGGTTTTAGCACGACTGCATCATGCAGCTACCCTAATTCATTTCTGTCTACTTACAAACATTTACTATTAATTATTCATATATTACTATATTATTTATAGTAATAGCAATAGTAATTGCTTAAATTAGAAAAGTAGTAGATTTGCAAATTACAAATTATTATCGTTGTAACTAATATTGTTAATATATATTATTAATATATTTTGTGCATTAAAATTTAAAGTTCTCTTATGCACATAATTTTTTGTGCATAAAAATTTAAAATTTTTTGTTGCACATAACTTTTTGTGCATCATTTTTATAAAATTTTAGATGCACATTTGCGCACTTTACTTGTTAAAATTTTATGCACATAAAAATATATATGTGTACTTGTTCATCATGTGCATGCCAATTTTAAACACTGTACATAGCCTTTGTAGAAGTTCTACAATATAATAGTATATGTTATACATAAATCTTATCGTCTAGCAAAAGTAAATATTGCAAAAATATATAAAGACATCTATACTTATTTCTTAATACCATCACTAAATCATGTTATATTTTGCATTTCTTTTTTTAGCAATTTGTTCAATACATACAGACTCTTATAATATTAACAAAAAATATAATAGTGATAAAACAAATTGCACCAAATTACTACTAGCAAATTTATTATAAAAATCATAGAAATCAAAAAATTTGGTATAGAGATTATATATTATGCATCTCAGAGAAACAAAAAAACACTCTTTGCCAATTATTTTAATATCTTATATTCCAATTTGAATAACCCTTTTTTTAAAATAAAGCTCTCAGTAAGACATATATACAAAAAAAGTTTTTTTTTTCAATTTTAATTAATAAATTAAAAGTTATTTAAGTAAATATAGTTTTGTCATTTTTCAAAAATTAAATTAGTCAAAATCCTATTATAATCTATATAAAAAATCTTCAAGATTTTAATTTAATATTACCTTTTAATTTTGAATCAAAAAATTCATTGAATATATTATTTCCCAATCAAAACTAATAATATAGCACTTTTTTTCACAAATTAATTGCTATTATACTTTTTCAAATAATTTTTGTCTTTCTTTTATAGAAATGTTATATCACACCTGTGGTATTTAGCACCAGTAATATGAAATTTGTGTAATTTGCAAATCAAAATAAAAACAAAAACTAAATTTTTATTAGTATTAGAGTTAGGATTAAGGCCTAGAATAGGGCAAGGGCATTGATTATACCAAAATTTTATGAGGAATTTTTTTGTTAGAGCCTCAAAGATAATTTCATAAACAAGTTTTTGTGTTATAGTCATTTTTTAAAAAATATTCAAAAATTTGCATTACACCTGATTTTCATATTATACTGACTGTAGCTCATATAAAAATTATAGTGGTGTTGGACACTAGTGATGTGATTTAACAATGCTATTCTTTTATTATATTAAATAAATATAATTTTTTTATAAATATTGTTTTTATATAATTATCAAAACTTGCTGTATTAACCTAATGCATTTACTAGTTATATATATATTGGATACCCAATATTATATCAATGTATATAATTTTGACCTGTAATATGTACTTAGTTTGTCAATCACAAGAGAAATCAAATATAAATTATACTTTTATAACAAATAAATTACTCGAGCAGGTACTGTTATTAAAAGTTAAATATAATCATGAATTTGTCAACCGGTTTAAAAATGAATCTTGGATTAGGATTCCAAGCAACAAAAATATATTAATATTTGTTAAAAATATATGAAGTATTATAATGTTACAGTAGGAAGGCCTTTCTTACTCCTTATTATCACAACGACACAGCTATAGAGATCCTTTATCAGTTTATAGCGATGTCCAAGAGGTAGGTATAATTCCTTAGTCTGTAAGAAATTATACTCTTCTCTAAGGGCAGTTCGGGAGAGTATTCAATAAGAAATTATCAATTTTACTATTATTTAATAATAAACTTGGTATTATTAAGATAAGTAGTTTCTTTATTAATAATCTAAGATGCTATCCTTAGGTTTCTGTTCCTAAGAAATCTCAGTACAAGATGTATAATAAATATAAAGAGAAGTGAGGTGCTTGGTCTAGTTTGGCTAAGGGAAATTCTGTGTCTTTTAAATACATTTTGGAATAAGCATTATAGGCATTAATTTACAATAATAAACATTATAATCTACAAAAGCAACATAAGCGATATAAGTGTTACAAGCAATATAAGCATTATAAACAGTATAAGCATTATAAGCGGCATAAGCATTATAAGAAGTATAATCATTATAAGCAGTATAATCATTATAAGCAGTATAATCATTATAATGGTATAAGCATTATAAGTGATATAGTCATTATAAGCGGTATGACTATTTTAAATATCCAACTTCTCAAGATAATAATATAATAATACAAAATGATAATAAATAATAATAAAAATAAAATAATCAAATAACAGAATAATAAAATAATAAACTATCATTCTATAACATTTCCATCCCATTAAGAAAATTTATTTTGTAAATTCTTTTTCTAATTCTTCTAATAGAGCTGTATAATTTTCATCCTTTCAATTTAATTATTTGGGTCAAGGAAAGTTAATTGGTTTGGTACATTAGGTTCTTTGGACAAATCGTAAAGATTTTTCTGATTCTTTGAGCTTCTTTCCAAATGTCTTGAGTTTTTCAGCTTCCTTTTACTGTACTTTTCAAATTTGTTCTCTAATTTGGGTTCTATGTTCAGACTGTTTCTCTATTATAGTTTCTAAATAATAATGGGCTTCAATGGCCTGTCTTTGTTCATATCAAGATTGTTTAAACTTGAGTAAGTTTTGTAAGATTTTATCAAATTGTGCAGTTCATGTTTCTCAAAGAAAAGGATTAGTTCGAGTAGCCTTTTGTGGGTTAAAAGTCTGAGTCAAATTTTTTAGTAATAGTGTCATTACCTTAGATTTCTCAATCAGTTCTTCAGATAAGAGAGCTTTTATGTTTTTATCAAATGGTCCTAGTAAATCATTAAGTTCGACAAGGGTTCTGTTTTTTCTTTTGTGATAACATCAATTACTTGTTATTTATTATAGCACTTTCAGAATTGTATTTATTAAATATGTTATTAAATGCATTAGGAGCATTATACTGGAAAACATTCTAATAACTAGATAACTCCAAATCTGATTGCTTATAAAATTTAATTGTATTTCAAATATTTATAAACTTGCCAAAGCAGCTACCAGCATATAATTTATTGATTAATTGATTGATGCTGTGATAATGACATTAATCATTAGCAAATTTTGGGGCTGATTTGAAAATTAGTTGACATATAATAAATTTTATAGTAATTATAATAGAACAGAATGAAATCTGAGTTGTAAGATAATGAAATTTGCTTTGTAGATTGGGTTAAAGTAGAGTAAAATTGCGTATTATTTTGTTTTTTATTATAATAAAAGCAGATTTTACTATTTCACAATTCAGAATTTATCCAAACATATTATAATTATTAAATTACATTAAAATTTTAATAATAAAATATAGTTTTTAATAAAATAAATTTTGCTAAAATATTTATACTGGCCAACAATTTAATTATTGAAAACTGCATTTTTATTATAAAAAATAATTATTAATATCATAAAATTCATTACATATTCTATTAATTTTTCAAATTAGCTATTAGGATTTAAATTTAATACAAATATAACTAGATATATTGGAGTACTTCAATATTTCTGAATTAGACTTTTCATATAAATGCAAAATAACTCCCAAAAGTGTAATTTTGAATTTTGATCAAATTAAGCTTAAGCCTGGTCATTAGGCTATGCAAAGTTGATTTTTAAATTGGTATTATTTACTAAATCATTGTTTCAATTTTTTAATTTTTTCCAGATATAATTTGTACCAATTAATTAATTTTTGATATTTATTTTTTTTACTATTATTATCTGGTGTTACCTAATAGAGACCTTAATTTTCTGTATTTTCTAATAGCACTGATAGAAAAATATTTTTTGTACA
Source organism: Gigaspora rosea (assembly GCA_003550325.1). Classification (NCBI taxonomy): domain Eukaryota; kingdom Fungi; phylum Glomeromycota; class Glomeromycetes; order Diversisporales; family Gigasporaceae; genus Gigaspora; species Gigaspora rosea. Next base: position 93,049 of record QKWP01001290.1, on the reverse strand, counting down.
CCACTGACCCATTTTTTTTAATTTTTTAATTTGTTTTATTTTTTGAAAAAATGTTTTGTCGCTGAAGATGGCAGTCACTGGAGCATGATCGACCAATTAGATTGTGTAATGTTCAATCAATCGAAACTTACTATCGTTAGAGTCAGGGTTAAAGCTATAGTTAGGGTTCGGGTATAGCTTTGTACATAGTAAAATTTTGCAAGGAATTTTTTTTTTTGCATAAAAAAAAGTAGTTTCATAGACAAAATTTTAAGTTTGAAGTGATTTTTTAAAAAAAATCAAAGTTTTTGCATTTTTCATATTACACATGATCCTTTGATCTAATTGGTCGATCACACTCAGGTGACTGTCACCGCCGGTGACAAATAGATTCACTCTTATTTTTTTAGATTCTAATTGTAGCAATTGTTTGATTTTTGACATTTATTTTTTCTACTATTTTTATTTGTAATTACCCAATAAAGACCTTAATTTCTGTAATTTTCAGATAGTACTAACAGAAAAAAATATGACTGCCAACCCAATTTTTTGATTCCTTGTTGTGTAAAATGAAAAATTTAACCTTGTATAACCTTATATATGAACATAATCTATTAATTTATAGTTACTTAAAAAAAATCTAACCAACCTATGTTTTTAGATTTATGTAGTGCAAAAAAAACAAACTTTGCATGGTCTTATTCAAACAATGTTTTTAGATATTATTTTGCATTTATATAATTTTATCATCCAGTCTGGTTTAGTACTGTATAACTATATTGCACAGCTATTTATTGTATGTCTCAAAATTATACTAGAGTAACTCTATGCATTTATAACAAAAAATACTTCTTTTATTATATAAATACTAACACAAATTCTAGTCCTAACTTTAACCTTATTTTAATAGTTATTTGTACTAATTGCTATATAATGCACCTGTACTAAATAATTTTTTTTATTTAAATTCTTCAATTGAAGTTACTAAATAACTTTCATTACTAAAGATTCAATCAAATAATAAATATAAACATAAACAATTTAAAATTAAAATAATACTAATCTTACAAATAAGAGTAAATAATCTAGAATGTTGATAAAGCACACCACTGGTGTTCAACTTTACATATGTTTTGGTCAATCAAATTCATGAAATTTGTATAACGTGAAGATCAGGTATAATCTGAATTTTTTGAAAAAATGTGTTTTGTCTATATCGAAAAATTCTGTCTAATAAAAACCTACCTATCTTCATGTTCTAACAAAAAAAATTTCTTGCAAAATTTTGGTAAATACTAATGCTAACCCAAATCTTAACATGAACTCTAACCCTAAACCTAACAGCAAAAAAATTTTTTGTATATTATAATTTGTATTTACTGGTGTCGAACACCACTGGTATAATATATACATATTGATAATCTATTTTATTATTTAATTATTTATTTTTAAATAGTACCAATAGATTTTATTATATTTATTTTGCCGATATATACAAACTTTGACTTTATATTATTATATTATTAATTAATTATTTTTTATACTTGGTTATATATTAGAATTACATAGCATAAAATAATTATACTCTGGGCACTATATATGTACTAATTTTTAAAATTGGGCCTTATATACAGTTAGTAATATGAATCAAAAATCGATTAATCGATTAGTTGATTGAGTTGGCAACTATTCGATTGACTATTACAACCACGAGTTTAATTGATTAACCAACTAATTAATTAATCGATTAATCGATTTTTAACTAATTGATTAATTGATTAATTGATAATCCGCCAGTCATCAGGTGCATGATCATAGTGTAACGTGACACAGATCACTATGTAAATTACTATATATGGGGAGCGATTAAAGCCAGGTACATCACGGGATTACCCGATGATCGATGATCACTGGGTAATCCCGTGATAAAAAAATATATATATTTATTCGACAAATTTTTTTTCAATGACGATGAATTATAATAAAAAATAGCTTTTTTAAAACTTGTTTTCGCCAAGGATTTAAAAAATAGAAGAAAGTAAATCGACATATTTTTTTTTTATACAAAAAACTGATCACTACGAATACGTTTTTTTTTCTTTAAAAATAAAACTTGTCTGCTTTCAATGTTGATTATAAAATGAACAGTATAGTCGAGATTTTAGAAATAGAAAGTGATAAAGAAAACTTGATAGAAACATCTACGGTGCGTAAGACATTATATTAATCGCGTGGATTTTTTTTTTATATTTTTTTTCTCGCATCTAATATAGTATAGTAACATACTTATATAAATACTATATGTACAGTAGATTATAACTCCAACAAACAATGAAATTCAAACATACGATTCATCTCAACTTACTCCTAATCAAAGGCGTGCACTTCTTTTTAATATTGGCCAATCATTTGAGGTTTCAATACATGATTTTGATAGCGAATGGTGGCCTCTCGTTACCAATATTTGGACCAGGTACAATTCGAGAAACCATAATAATGGTAATCAGATAACTACTTTTACATGCCGTTTTACCAAACACAACCCATCGAGTACGCGTAAGGAGGGGGTGCCAAGTGAGAAAAGACGAAAAACGAAGATTCGTCCACCAAATCTATGCCATGCAAAGATCAGGGTCTTACAATTAGTTACAGAGCAGAAGGTGCTTATTGAACGATTTCAAAATAGTCCTGACCATTCTCATACAATAGAGGGAAGCGAGATGTTGAAACGTTCAGAACATGTTCGAACGTTAGTGAAAAAGGAAGCGATTAAAAATTACCCGCCGCCAGTAATTGTTAGTGCAATCAAAGAGTATGCAACCATAGAACTAGGTCTTAGTGATAGTGTTAAAGAATTAAGACGAAGAGAGGTTTCTAATATAAATATAAAGTTCGCAAGTCACAAAACGCACACTTTATCAGTAACAAAAGCATGGAGTTAGATATAGAAGAATCTATAGTTTTTTTAAAAAATGAAGGGTACCAAGTAGAATGTTTTGAAATTCTTTATCGATCGACTCGTGGGTTCGTTTTTATTCATCCAAGTCAGTTAGAAAATCTTCAGCGGTTTGGATGGTTAACGTTAATAGATTCCACACACAAAACGAATAAGTATGATTGGCACTTATTTACATTGTAAGTTCGGGACAATCATGGTTCTTGGAACGTTGGGGCGCATTTCTATGTAAGTAAGGAAGATAGTAATACTGTAGCAGAGGCCTTATGAATAATTCGACGGTTTGAACGTGCTTGGAAACCTCGGTACTTCCTTGCAGACCAAAGTAATATAGAAGCCAATGCTATTTCATTAACTTTTCCAGGTTTATCAGGAGGCGAGCAAGAGTGTAATGTCATTTTTTGTACGGTTCACGTTATGCGCACTTGGATGACTAAGATTTATGACAAAAAGGCTCGAAATAAAATGACCCAGGAAATGCATAAAATAACAAAAATCGGCTGTGATGAACTTATTAAGGGGGCAATTAACAAATGTCAAATTCCTGCTGTTAAACAATATATATCGCGGAATTACATGAAAAATACTAATCAATGGGCCCTTTGGGCCCGTCAGCACTCCCCTCTCCTTTTACAAATAACCTCGACGAATGCTATTGAATTATACTACAGTGAACTAAAAAGAATGACTGTTTCTTATCATGGATTAATAGGTAATCGGTTATTCAAAATCGTGAAGTATTTTATTTAATGAATTATAAAAAAATTTATTACATTGTGAATAAGTAGCTATTAATTTATACTAATTAACATTTTTTTTTTATTTAAAAAAAATTAGGCGCTTGCAATCAAATTATTGCCCTCGATATGAAAAAACGATCGGATGCAGAACATACAGCCTTCGAGTTTCGCACTAAACGAATCTCAGTTATCGGTGTAGACTACGAAATTCTCGACCAAATTCATAAACTACCTTTTCCTTTCCAACAATTAATTGTTATTGAGATACATGCCGTTGAAAAAAGAATCGAAAAAGGCAAGGAGGCACCTGGCTTGCTATCTCTTAATTGCAATTGCCTTTTCTTCCGTCGATACTTATTACCTTGCCGACATATCTTTCACGAACACCTATACGGAGAAAACAAGTTATTGACTGTTAGTGCTTGGGAAATGTTTCAAAATATGTTTACAGAAAACGGATTTGAAATATATACAACCCGTGAGTTGGTGGAAATAGAATTACCTGAAAAAACGGAAATAGAGAAAGCTGCAGAGAACCGACGTTCAGCTGTATACGAATTAATCGAGAGAACACGTAACGCTTATTGGAGAATCGAGGAAGAAGAAGACATGGGACGGAAATCTGCATTTGTTGATACATTGAGATCTTCGTTAGAATTTATTTTAAATTCACAAAAGTAAAAACGAAAATAAAAAAAAATAAAAAGAAAAAAAAAAGAAAAAAAGGAAAAAAAAGAAAAAAAGTAAAAAAAAGGGAAAAGAAAAAAAAAAGCTCCAATTCGAGGTATATGGATTAGTGAAAGAAAGAAAGGACAGTGATGGTGATAACATAATGCGAGCAGCAATGAATAGGACTAAGGTTCATGATCCACGAAAAAAGAATAGGGTTTCTTAAACTAGGTTTAATTCAAAAGATGATTTAGACGATTTTTTGAAAAGCGGAATTGTAATATTATGCAAGACTAAGAATGCATTGGTAAAGGTACACAATTTTTACATTCTAGATGTTTAAATAAAAGTTGAAGTATTTTATACTTACGGTTTAATTAACGTGAAAAAAACAAATTATCTTACAAATGCCCTAACGTTGATAATTGCAAAATGAGTTTTGCTTATCGCATAAATTCCAAAACGAAGTAACATTAGAGCCATCTCCGCTTCTCATGAAAAAGTAATTAAATTCATATGGGTTATCCATCACTAAATATGTATCATTTTTTGTATCAATCCATGAAGCAATCTCCTTTCGTATATTTCATTAATAATTGTCAGCTTTAAATTATTCGAGGTAAAAGAACAGCTTCCAAGTTTCTGGTTCTACAATGTTATTAAATAAATTAGACGTAGATAGTATATTACGTAATAAATTATATGCGTGTTAATTAAAATACGTATGATATATTATATACATTATAAATAAAAGATTTGAAACTAATATTTAAAAAATATGTTAAAAAATTAAAAATTATTTTTCTTTTAATTAAAAAAAAAATTTTTAAAATTTGTACATTTTTTGATATATACACAATTCAAATTTTTTAAAATTTATTCTAAAAAAACTTTTATTTAAATAAATAAATTTTTTTAAAAAGTAAATCCGAAGTATTTTACAGTTAAATTCGCTCTGATATTAAGAGATAATAATAGAATAATGATAATATATAAACTGTTATCTTGGTGTCTGAGCTGTGCTCGTTAATTCAAGTCGACATATTCTATAATGAAAGAAAAAATTTAATAAATAATTGGTAAAACAAACATAGTCTTATATTATGCTGCTTATTACACTTAATTTTTGCATAATGGACTATTGCAAAAGATTATTGCCAACTCAGTGTTCACCCGACACATTTATGAGCCAGTACTGCAAGCAAAGAGCCGTAGTAATAAACTAAGATTGTCACTTCGATAAGGCACAGTAAATACCTTTTCCGGTACAGGTGGGCCATAAGCGAGCGGCAACAACCTTTCGTTTACATACATAATACTAACCTTTAATCTTCTGCAAATATCTGACTTGTGGTTGTATTGTCAATGCTTTAATCGACATTAATATATTCCCAATTTTTGATTGTCGTTTGGGCTTGAATTTCTTTATAACTATGGTAGAAGATATTGGTTCATTTGTCTATTACCAGGCGTTTAAGTATGCGAGAAAAAAAAAATATATAAAAAAATAAAAAATCCACGCGATTAATATAGTGCCTTACGTACCTTTCTTTATCACTTTCTATTTCTAAAATCTCGACTATACTGTCCATTTTATAATCAACGTTGAAAGCAGGCAAGTTTTATTTTTAAAGAAAAAAAACGTATTCGTAGTGATCAGTTTTTTGTATAAAAAAAAAAATACATCAATTTTCTTTCTTCTATTTTTAAATCCTTGGCGAAAACAAGTTTTAAAAAAGCTATTTTTTATTAAAATTTATCGTCATTGAAAAAAAATTTGTCGAATAAATATATATATATTTTTATCACGGGATTACCCGGTGATCGTCGATCATCGGGTAATCCCGTGATGTACCTGGCTTTAACCGCCCCCTATATATGTGAATGCTACGATCGTCCAAGGAAAAATATTTTTTTTACTAAGTTAATCGATCTTGCCGACTAATTTAAAGTTGTAGAGCTCGTCATTGCGGTTCTAATTGTAGTTAAATCATCCAAATCGGTCCAGTAGAAGCCAAGATATCATTACAAAACGCGTCAACGACTATATAAAACCTCTATAAACAATAGATTGTTTACATAGAAATTTTATATAGTTGTTGACGCGTTTTTTAAAGATATCTTGGCTTCTACTAGGCCGATTTGGATGATTTAACTACCATTAGAACCGCAACGATGAGCTCTACAACTTTCAATTAGTCGGCAAGATCGATTAACTTAGTAAAAAAATATATTTTTCCTTGACGATTGTAGCATTCACATATATAGTAATTTATATAGTGATCTGCATCACGTTACATTATGATCATGCACCTGATGACTGGCGGATCATCAATTAACTAATTAATCAATTATTCGATTAGTTGGTTAATCGATTAGTTGTCTATACACCAATATATACTATACTGAATAAAGAGTATATAGAGATCGTACATATAGTACATATCAGATATTCAACTAATCGATTAGTCGATTAATTAACTAATCAACTAATCAATTAACTAATTAATCAATTAATCGATTAGTTGATTAGTTAAATATAATCAACTATTAATTGATTTTTTAAAAATTTTCAACTAACTATCGATTATGATTTTTTGCCTGATTCATAACACTATATATAGTTCCCAAAATATTTGGCAATCTGCAAAAAATTACATGCTGATTGAATATAAATTAAAATTGTACTCTAAATTACATGTTAATTTCATCAACTCACTCAGAAAATATAACAAAATATATAAAAACTAATGAATCTAATCATAAAACCAATGATTAGAATTGCAAAATCAAAAAAGAATAGAGATTAGCTAAGAGTAATATAACTAGTAGTATTCTTATTTTTATATTTTCTAAATAATATTTTTTATTTAATAAACAAAATCAAGTTTTCAAGCAAGATTGTATATATACCAAAATTTGAGTCTAATACATTTCACTATATTAAAACCTTTAATAAATCTATTATATAGTAATAATACATAGTTAAGGCATTAAATTACTGTACAAAAAAATTTTGAAGCATATTTTGTGGCTGTGCCTGGGTTTAATCCATGATAAGTTTACTGTTAAAAAGAATCTCTTATACATATATTTGAAAAAGAAAGTCACCTAAATTCTGAAAGCTATTTTTTTGACAGAACACTTAGCCAATATCACATCGGGTTAGAGTTAGCATTTGAGTAGTTGTAGCTACACATTTTTAGCTGATTAATCACTAGTGTAATATTGTATAAGTGATCTGTTTGGAAAATAACTTTAAGAGAATTATATCATAACATTGAAAAATATACTAGTATGCAATACAAATTGTAAGCTATTTTATTAATTAATATTTGAGTAGATAGTAGATATTAAATATGAGCTAGTCATATTCTAGCAAGTTAGCTTGCAGTAGATTAGCTAATTAGAAATTTGATTTGGCAACTTACTTAAGAACTCAAATTAGATTAGTTTTTGAATTTTTTATTTATGTAAATTAACTATTTTTTTATCTAATATAGTTAAAAGTTAAAAACAGTGATATAAAGCATTTATTTATTAACAAAATCTGTTAGAATAAGAGATGCTAATTTAATATAATAATATTAGATTTTGATATCAGAATTGAACTTAGATAAAAATATAGATAATGTCCATAGTTGGTAAATGTTATTAAAATATTATAAATAAAATATTCATAAATATTTCAATAGTGCAGTCTATTTCTACTAAATATAATACGAAAATAAATATTGTATACAAGATTATTTTTTTAGAAAAAGTATAGTTTTAAAGGTAACGTACAATATCAATTATTTTCATATATGATTGTTATACAAAAAAATTTTTATATAGGGGCAAAAATATGCTATTGATAAAGATTTTGAAAACATATCCAATTTTGGCCAAAATTTTGTGATATATAGGTCAAACTCTTCTATTTATAGTAGTGAAACTTTAAAGTCACAAATTATATTAAAAAAATCTACTTGTATATATTATCAATTTTTTTAGAATGATTGAGATTTTTTAGATAGTACAATATAAATAACATACAATAACATATAATTATCACCTGATTTCAATTGAATGTTATTGTAAAAAAAATAGTAATGTGATCACTATTAAAATATAGATTGTTGTACTCTACCCTTAATTAATATACAACAATATTGCTAATAAATCTGCTGTTTGATATACCTATATTGTATAACAATCTATATATCAGATATAGTGTTTTGTTAATTAAAACAGTCCATTTTTACAATTTTTTTTTAATTTGGCAGCCTTGCTACTAATTTATTGTAAATATTAAAATATGCTATTTTATCTTACAAGGTTTGCCAATTTTGGCACTAATACTAAAGTATGACCCATCCGGTTGTCTTAGAGATACCTAAGTGTGACCTGCTATAACAAACTTTATCTTTCTAGATTTCTTTCTTTTACTAAAGAAAAACTACCCAAATCTGTGATCAGGATTTGCTGCCTGTCAAAACTACCATTTAACTTTACCGTATATTCCAATACATATGTGTTTCTTGTTTAATCTATCTATAGACTTTTTCCTTAGCAATACTTAGTATTTTCATTCAACAACTCTTAATGATCATGCCTCTTTCTGCTATTTTCATTTTCTCTGTCATTTTTTTAGGATCTACTATTTGTCTTCTTCTCCTTCTGTTTTTCCTTCTTTTTCTTCCTTTTCTTAGAATCTTGCCTTTTTTAACCTCAAGTAATTCTGCAGCTTTTCTCCTACTCATTGGTTATTGAGCACTACTTTTTCCAAATTTTCTCTTGAAAAAAGGATAGCTATTGTTGAGAAAGCCCAGGGCTAAATCTCGAGCTCTGGTCTTCGAAAGATTTATCCTTTCTAACAATAATTCAATATCATCTGGCAAAAACCTTCTTGACTACTCTATATACCATTTTTTTCATATCTTTTTTATTTTGGGCTTAGCACCAAGTTATCCTTCCACTCTAATTCTTCACTTATACTATTAAGAATTTCTTTCTCTTTTTTGGTTCAGACTTCTTTATCTTGTAGACATATAGCCAAATGCCCAAAGGATTCCTCTTTCTTTTCATATTTCCTACATAGATCACCTTGGTACAACCCTGGGTTATACCTTCTTTGCCTTAATAGCATTGGTAACAACTTACTAATGCACTTTATTCAAATCTCCATATACTGTTTTCTTTTCTATTCTAACTCTGGAGTTTGCTATGTCTTCTCATTAGAGCAAAGAAGGGCTGCCAATTCTTCTGGTTGACTTGCTTCTGATGAACCTTATCATGGGTTTCTTGGTTGAATATCTATTCTGCTCTAGTTGTAGTTATTAAAAGCTGTTTTGTAAATTCTCTCAGAGAGTATTCTATTATTTTCTTTTTTTATACTAAGCAGAATACCATATTTTCTAACATTACCTGCTTAATTATTGTTGGAGCTTCTATTTTTTCTACTTCTTTTACAATTCAATTTGCTCTTTCATTCCATTTGTCCTCTGCATAGACTTTTACTTTTTCTATCAATACTAATAATTCTTACTTTGTACTGCTACTTTTATAGCTTATACATGAGAACGAAATTATTTCAGGTTCTAAAACCCGAAATTAAATTTGAAGACAAAATTGTTTTTGACCTATTTTATTTGAAAGACAAAATTATTTGATACTTTTTTTAAATAAACGAAATTAAGGAACATATCTATATAAATTTTATTTGTTCTTCTTTATAAAAAATTTTAATTTTCTCTAATAAAAATGAAATAGGCCTTTTTTAAAAATCAATTTCGGTAGCATCACTAGCCCCTAGTATCATGAGATTATTCATTTCTATTCATTCTCGCATTCTGGTAACTCCAAGAACCTTTTTAAATAGCATGATAGCTGCACTTAAAGATGTGCGAATGCATGTTTTTTTGATCTTGCATTGCATAATGCAGCATTATGCTGCATGATGCATTATGCTATTCTGTATAATATATAAAAAAATAGCCAAAAAATATTATCATACAAATTTAAAAATACAAATTATAAATAATGATATAAATGATTTAAATCATATTTTTAAAGTACAAAATAAGATTAGAATTAATAGTACAAAAGAAAATGTAGTAAAACTACTGCAAGGCTGTAGAACCACCACCATGAGAGTACTATGATATAAAAGACCACTATAAGAATGTTGTAGGTCTAATACAATGCCGTAAGACTGCCATAGAGCCCCAAAAACACCAAAAAATATTAGATTGGTAGTGATGAATATAAACAAAACAAGTAGTAATACAAGTAATCACTATAACGTATATACTCAAAATAATAATTTTATTACTATAGTTAAAAATTTTTGAATCAAATTATATAATAATTTCTATGTACATTTTGAAATTTTAGGTAGCCTGCATTGCATTTTGCTGCATTATGTAGCATGCAACATTGAATACATAATGCATTTTGCACATCTCTAGCTGCACTGCAATTAGGCCTAATAGAAATACTACTTCTAGGAGGTTATTAGTAGAGCTTTTAAAATTGCTATTAACTCTGATCGTGTAGATGAAAACTAGTTCTGAATCCTCCCTTTGGTATATCTTACAATCTTTCTCCTTTATTTATCTGAACTACTCCATATCCTAATACTTTCTATTATTGACTACTTTGTAAGACTTATCTGTATAAAACCAAAAGGAACCTACTTTCAATTTTTAGCTAGTGCTACTTTTAACTTCCTTCTCTTTTATGACCTTCTATTTTTACAATTTTTTAAAAAATGAGTTTTTATTAGATTTATATAAATTTTGATATAATTAACACTTTTCAATTATAAATGAATTCAATATGCATAATAAAAAAAAACAAGATAATATAAAAAAATATAAAGCTATATAAAGCAAAATATTATGAAGCTACTTGATAGTCACAAATTATTTTTAACTAATTAAAATTATAAAATTTGATTAATCCTGGATCAGTTCAAAAATCAAAATAAATAATTAAACTCAATTATCTCAAAATAAGATAAGGTAAAAAGGGGTAATTTGATGAATTTAGAATATCTTGTGATACAATAATTAGAATTAGATAATTTTTATACTATTCAATTCAGCTCATTAAGATGAATTGAATAGTACAAAAATCATCTAATTCTGATCACTGGATCACAATATATTATCAATTAAGTATTGGCAGGACCCGGACATCATATAGATCATAACTAGATTTTGGCCATTTTTGGTCCAATTTGCTAAAAATGACAAAATATATTTGTTTAAATAACTTTTGATTTAGTAATTAGAATTGAATGAACTTTTTTTTTTGTTAGATGTGCCTCACTGAGAGCTTCATTTTAAAAAAAAGTTTGTTCAAATTGGTCCTCTGGATGCCAAGATAATTAGCAAAAACTGTTTATTGCTTCTCAAATTTTTGGGGTTTTTGCTAAAAAAAACAAGTATGACCTTTATACTAGATGTCCAGGGTCCTGTGTTGGCATAAAAACAATTTTAAGAGGTGTTTTGATAAAATACAACTTTTGCTATAAGGTAAATGCCTTACGATACTAAGTAAATCGACCTTCTCACTTAAGTAGAAGTTGTTTGCAATATAAAATTACACCTATTCTGAAATTATGATGAAATTTAGATAACTGTTTATTAATTGACTTTTACAAAATACCTTTCTATAAAAAATTTAAAATTTTTTCATAGAAACATATTTTGTAAAAGTCAATTAATAAAAAGTTATTTAAATTTCATCAAAATTTTAAAGTAGGCGTAATTTTATATTGTAAACAAATTTCACTTAATTGAGAAAGTCGATTTACTTAGTATCGTAAGGCATTTACCTTATAGCCAAAGTTGCATTTCGTCAAAATACCTCTTAAAATTGGTTTTATATTTTTTATGCAGCACTTAATTGATAATATCTTGTGATCCAGTGGTCAGAATTGGATTATCTTTAACTATTTAATTCATCTCAATAAGCTGAATCAAATAGTATAAAAATTGCTAATTCTGATCATTGTATCACAAGATATTCTAAATTTATCAAATTATCTCTACCCCTCTAAAATTTGACTTTTTTTATAATGTACAAACCCAGTTGCTATCATCTAAACAATTTCACTATACTACTATTTTTATATAAAACTTATTCAATATTACATATAAGTTTTAACCAAAAAATAAAAGTTTTTATATATTAAAATAAAAAATTTTAATATTAGCTACTTTAACTTCATCAAATTACTCCTTTTTACCTTATATAGGCTTTGCAATAGAAAGAGCTAATACTGCCCAAAAATGAAAATTAGATTTTTGTTATATTTGGATAAATTTTGACATGCACTACATTTTCAATTATAAGTAGAAATTGATTTGCATAATAAAAAATTAAAATATTTAAAAAAAATTTTGGAAAGTTTCATATATTACGGAATTACCTGATATAATAAACTAACCAAATTACAAAAATTTTGATTAACCCAGATTAGTTTGAACAAACAAATATGATTTTTTCAAAATCATATATAAACTAGTATTAGCTCTTTTTACTACAAAGGCCCCATATATAAAAAATGTGCTATTTTAATTGACTATACTCTATATAGTCAAATTTAAATGTCAAAAATTTTAGAATAATTTACAAATTTGTGCATATAATATGTATAATCAGAAATTTCATTTTTAATTATACCAAACTGCTCAGAATATAACTATTATATACTTTTATGCACAGTTAATATTTTACTACAGTATATACTAGTGTTCTTTTTTATAATTTTATAGTATTTATCATACAAATTGTGTGATTGTAATAGGTTTTTATTATATTGTGCTTATAAAGAGATATATTTTATAAGCTTATTAGTAAAGTGTTGCAGATATTGATGTAATTATAAAAAGAAATTTACTATAATATAATTATATTGGAGATAGACTAAATAGGAGAATAATAGTAATTTGTGTCACTAGTTCTTAAATATTTGTTTAATTGCTATATCATCACTAATTTTATCAATCATTATATGGAGGCTCATTAGTAGAAAAGGGGTAAAAAGTTTTTACTACTTTTTTTTAAAATTTTAAATTAAAATAGTTCAATAACTACAATATCAAATTAAATAAATTTTTTTATTTTAATTTTATAACTATATATAATTAAAATAAAAAAAATTATTAAATTTAGTTTAGTAGTATTGAGATATTTTAGTTCAAAGTCTAAAAAACTTTTACTTAGAAACTTTCTACCCCTTTCTACAGACGAGCCCCCATATATAAAGGCAAAGAAAATAAACATAATTTTATATAGCCTATTATAATAAAATTATTATTCTGTTATAAGTCTTCTGTAAATTTTTACTAATTATTTTGTATATGTGAAAATAGATAGCATAAATGGTTATAATCACATGTTATAAAAAATTCACAATATTGATTTTATAATATGGGCTGGTGCAAAAAGATTTGTACCTCAAATAGCTCTGATTAAAATATTTTTTGTACAAATTAATTTTTAATTTTTTTAATTTAATATACTTATTAGGTTACCGGATTGATAAAAATAAAATTTTTTTGATTATTTTATTGATAAAATAAAAAAAATTATTAATAGTAACTTTTTTTTATTTTTTTTAATATAATTTACTATAGTAATTTATATATATGCGTATATAGTAAAAAAATCAAATTATCTCACTTTAAAGCTTAATTTCTTCACAATTAGTGATCCAATTTTGCTCAAATTTTAACCATATCTTTATCATATACACATTAATGCACTTGCGAAGTATCAGCTCATAGAACTGCATATTGGTTGCGAAATTATTTAAAATATCTTTTTTTTTAAAAAAAATTTTTGGTTTTTTTTTAAATACAGTAAATTGTACATGCTTAATTATTAAAATAAAACAATGTTAAAACAATAAAAATATTATATTAAGTTAGATTAAAACCTATTTTATTTGATACTAAAAAATTTTTAATAATTAATCAAGAAAAAAAAATTTTTTCTTAGTGTTAAAATTATGAAATTTTTTGAGGTACAAACCTTTCTGCACCAGCCCATAGCTCTTATGTTATATAGTATAATATTTAATTATTTGCTTGGTATGTAAATAAATTTTAAACTTTTAAGAGTATGTTTTCATGAGTAATAGTAATAGATCAATTATAAAAAAAGATAAATCTATTACACATTAATCATACAAATAATCATAGTTGCAAATTTATTATTAAAATAGTATCATTATAACAATAAATTTTTTCACATTCCGTTTATAATTTTTTGGATATAGCAAATCAAAAATAGTAAAGTTGATTGAATTTTTTTTAATAATGAATCAGTTGTTAACAGTATGTTTTTCTTTTAAAAAATCAAGTTTTATTCATTATGCACACTTTGTATCTTTGAAATTGGAGTAACTAAAATATAAATAATGTTAATAACATGCATTAGTGAGTCAAATACTGTGTATCACCAAAATAGTAAGGTTTATAACAGTATTGTATGATAGAAACTATAATAATTTCAACATGAACTAAATTAATTCTAACCTTATATTGTGATTATTAGAATAGTGTACAAGTTTTGTATAAGAATTTTTAATAGTAATTCTTAATAGACACTACATTAATTTGATCAAACTCAACCTTAAAATTTATTCTCTGTTAGGTAGGTTTGTAACAAAATTTTTTTATAGTAATTTACAATTAAAAATACAATAATTCTAATACTTAATAATTTACCTTTTTATTATTACTAGAATAGTGAATTGTGTAGTAAAATTTAAAAATCAAGTTTTATTTGTTATAGGCATTTTGTATTTTTGAAATTGGGTTAATTAAAAAGTAGATGATGTTAATAATATGCATTAGTGAGTTATATACTGTATATCACTAAAATAGTAAGATTTGTAACAGTAACATATAATAGAAACCTAATAATTCAATATGAACCAACTCAACTCTAGCTCTGTATTGTGATCATTAGAATAGCATGCAGGTTTTGTATAAGAATTTTTAATTTATAATAGAAACCACAATAATTTGATCAAACACAACCTTAAAATATATTATCATTAAGTAATTTGTACAGAATTTTTTATAGTAATTCATAATAGAAATTATAGCATATTGTTGTTATTATTAAAATAGTAAGTTCTGTAGCAGAATTTATGAAATTGAGTTTTATTTGTTATCCCTTACTTTGTTACGCAGGCATATTTGCCTGTGAAAATTTTAAAATTTTAAATTTTTTAAATAAAACCTTAAATATTAATTTTAGCTATATACTTTCTAAGTAAAAATTATAATATTAATTCTGTTTTATCAACTTTATTATAAAATTTTTTTAAAATTATTAAAAAACTTTGGTGTAATAAAAGTTTAAAGTTTTTGTTTTGGAACTTTTACTATAGAATTTTTTCTTTAGGTTTTCTCAAATTTTATATGTTCCCATCTATAAAAAAATTTTCACTTCTAATACAAGTCTTAATTTTTACAAGTAAATCATATAAAGTCAAATAATGAAAGCTGTCATCCTTTATATAAACTACAATATTGCATTAGAAACTATATTTTTAAAACAATATTTAAAGAATTCGACAAGATATTGTAAAATATTTTTTTGGTTAAAAAATTTCTTTAAAATTTAATATTTTCAGCTTATAAGCAATATAAACTTTTTGTCTTATAATATAAATTTAAATAATTCAAAAATATAATCCTTGTTATTAAATATTAAAATACCAAATTTTATTTAAATATTTTAAATAATTAAAAAAATAGATCAGAGGTATATTTATAGTAATTTTACAGTCAAATTTGCCTGCGAAGTAGTACAAACTAAGGGATAGGCATTTTGTATTTTTGAAATTAAATTAACTAAGATGTAGATAATAATATGTGTTAGTAAGTCACATACTGTGTATTAGCAAAATAGTAAGATTTGTAACAGTAAAACATAATAGCAACTATAATAATCTAACATAACTAACCTAGCTCTAACTCTGTAATTAGAGTTCCTCAAATTCAAATCAAATCAAATATTGGATCAATTTGAATTTGATCAAATCAAAATGACCCTGATTTGAATTTGATTTGATTCAAATATTTGAATTTGAATTTGATTTGAATTTGAATTTTTAATAATATTCAAATCAAATTAAATATTTGTCAAATCAAATCAAATTTGGTCATATTTGAATTTGATCAAATCAAATATAGCCAAATTTGAATTTAATCAAATATTTGATTAAAATATTTGAAGATCAAATCAAATTGTGGAACTCTATCTGTAATGTAATTATTAGAATAGTGTGCAAGTTTTGTATAAGAATTTTTAATAGTAATTTATAATAGAAACTACAATAATTTAATCAAACTTAACCTTAAAATGTATTATCTATCTGTTGAGTAGGTTTGTAACAGAATTATTATAGTAATTCATAATAGTATTTATAGTAATTCTAATACATAATAATTTATCTTTTCATTATTACTAGAATAGTAAGTTCTGTAGCAAAAATAAAAAAGCAAGTTTTGTTTGTTATAGGCATTTTGTATCTTTGAAATTGGATTAACTGAGATGTGAATAATATTAATAACATGCATTAGTGAGACACATTCTGTGTATTGTCATAACAGTAACACATAATAGAAACTATAATAATTCAATGTGACCCTAACCACATATTGTGATTATTAGAATAGTGCACAAGTTTTGTATAAGAATTTTTAATAGTAATTCATCATAGAAACCAAAATAATTTGATCAAACTCAACCTTAAAATGAATTATTTGTCAAGTAGGTTTGTAATAAAATTTTTTTATAATAATTCATAATAGAAATTACAGTAATTCTAATACAAAATAATTCACCTTTTTTCATTACTTGGATAGTGTGTTCTGTAGCAGAATTTAGAAAATTGAGTTTTATTCATTATGGACTTTTTTGTATCTTTGAAATTAGATTAAATTAATGAGATGTGGATAATGTTAATGACATGCATTAGTGAGTCAAATACTGTGTATTAACAGAAAGTAAGGTTTGTAACTGTAACACATAAGGGCTGTGTCATTAATTGCCTGATTATTTTTTATCAGAGGTCTACCCCTTCCCCTTCATTAATATATTTATATGGCCAGGTTCTTTATATATAATTTCACCTTTTTTTTTTTTTTACCCCCTCCCCCTAAAAAATCAACTGATTTTTGTCACTCCCTTAATAGAAACCATAATAATCCAATGCAACTTAACTCAACCCTAATCCTGTATTGTGATTATTAGAATAGCATGCAAGTTGTATATGAGAATTTTAAACAAGTAATTCATAATAAAAACCACAATAATTTGATCAAACTCAACCTTAAAATGTATTATCTGTCGAGTAGGTTCGTAAAAGAATTTTTTATAGTAAACACTATAGAAATTACAGTTATTCTAACACAAAATAATTCATATTTTCATCGTTACTGGAATAGTGAGTTCTGTAGCAGAACTTAAAAGATTGAGTTTCATTCATTATGGGCACTTTGTATCTTTGAAATTAGATTAATTGAGATGTGGATAACGTTAATAACATTCGTTAATGGTCACATACTGTGTATTGCCTGAATAGTAAGGATTATAAACAGTAATACATAATAGAAACGATAATAATTCCAACAAGAACTAACTCAACCATAACCCTGTATTGTGATTATTAGAATAGCACGCAAGTTTTATATGAGAATTTTTAGCAGTAATTCATGATAGAAACCACAATAATTTAATCAAACTCAAAATGTTTTATTCGTCAAGTAGGTAATTCTAATACAAAATAATTCATCTTTTTATCATTACTGAAATAGTGAGTTCTATAGCGGAATTTTAAAAAATTGAGTTTCGTTCATTATGGGCACTTTGTATCTTTTGAAAGGGCGCCAGCAGCGCCCCATGACACTTGTATATATATATATATATTTTTTATATATGATGCAAACAGCCTAGTTGCATCAAATAGTGCTGAAAATTTTGTCAATCATTACTTATAAGATTGAATCTAAAATTTTTATATTTTTTTAACTTTTTTTATATTAGTGCTGAAATTTTTGAAGTAGCTTTTTTTTAAAGGTTAAATTTTTTCTTAAAAAAGGTTTAAAATGCTTAAAATTAAATACATAATTTAATAGAGCTTGTCAAAAACTACTTAAATATATAAAGTTTATTTGTAGTTGAACTTCAGAAAAAAAGTTTTTGCAATTTTAAGTTTGATGTGACTAGGCTATATATACTTATTAACGCAATTAACTATCTGACATTCTAAAACTCTAATTCCATTTCCCTTACGAAAATTGTTTTTCGCCATGACACCATTTATATTCAATGGTAATATTTTACAGTAATATTTCCTGATTATGATCGAAACTTAGTATATTCATATAAGTTGACTTAGCCTTTCAATAACTAATTTTGCAGATGGACGTTTTTCAGGATCATCATCCCAGCATTCTTTGTAAAGCTTTTCATATTCTAGTGGAGTGCCTTGGACAGGGTTTTCTCTCCCTCCTTGATATACATGAATAGTTATTGCATAGCCATCATTGATAGTTTCGAATGGTGGCCTGCAACTAGAAATTTCCCAAAGAATAACACCAAGACTATATATATCTGACTTAAAATCAGATTTATATGAGGGATCCTTGAAGCACTGAGGTTCGATGTATGCTGGCATCCCCCGAACAATTGAGGTAGAAAAGGATGCCTTAGTCGCATATTCTGGTATACCAAAACCCGCAATTAATATTGTTTCACCGAATACAAGGATATTCCTAGTATGCTATTAATATACAAAAAGTTAATTACCGGTATTAATAATTCGTCCAAATAAATCGATTATAAATAGGATTAATAAGATATCCTTACTAGATCATGATGGGTAATACCATTGTCGTGTAAGTACTTGATCCCTTTTGCTATTTCTACAGCCATATGTAATTTTTTAGGCCATTTTAACTCGGAATTATTTTTAGACAAATAATCATGCAAATTTCCACCATCTATAAACTGTAAAACTAAGCTATAATATTCGCTAGAAGGATCTGTTTATTAAATAAGTAGTTATTACTAATACAGAACACATTTTATTATCAATGATGATTTTTTTTAAGGTACCTCTAGTCACTCCGTAGAATTTAATAATATTTGGATGAAAGTCCGTTTTTTGTAGAAGTTTAAGCTTTAAAATAATATTTAATTCTAGTTAATATTAAAAACTAAATATCGATAATATAATAAAAAAAGCAAATATACCTCTTTAACAATCTTTTCATCCAAAAACCTATTGTTGACTTTAAGACATTTAAGAGCAACTTCTAATCCGCATGATTTCCATTTAGACTTATATATTGAACTAAATGTTCCTTCTACAATCTTTGCATGATCACTAAATTGATCATAATCATGAAACTGAATATCTCCTTCTGAAATGGCTTTTTCAAGTAATCCTTCTGAAGGTTCTTCCATGGTTATATGAGGATTTGTTGGCTTAATTATGTAATCATCAAATAGTTCAAGTGCCTCCTTTATTTCTGGACGATTATCTGGTTCATCATCCCAACATCTTTTATAAAATTCAACATATCCAGATGGTGTTCCCTCTATAGGTTTTTCTCTTGCACCTAAATATATCTTAATTGGAATTTGTACTCTCTTTAACGACGGAAAAGGTTTATGCCCACTTGAAATTTCCCAAAGAATGACCCCATAACTATAAATATCCGATTTAGTAGTACGTTTGTACATACTATCTTTAAAGCACTGAGGCTCCATAAATGATGGCATTCCCTCATTTGTAGAATTTGAACTTGATGAATCAGGATTCATAAATTTAGACAGGGCAAAGTCTGTGATCATTATCTTGTTTTCATGAACTAAAATATTTTTTGGGTGCTGTAAAATAATAAAATAGATAAATATAACGCATTTAAAATTAAACTAAGAGATATAACTTACAAGATTTCTATGAATTATTTGATTATGATGTAGGAATGCAAGACCCTGTGCTATTTCTCCTGCGATACGACATTTATCCTTCCATTGTAGTGTTTTAAAATTTATATGCAAATATTCTCGCAAATTTCCATCCTTGGCAAATTGTAGGACCATCATATAACGTTCATTGGATGAATCTATTTGTAAGAATTTACAACGCATTAGATTAGGTTTGTTCAAAGCATATTTGCAATTTTCTTAATTTTAGTGTGAAAAACCAACCTTGTGTCACACCAAAAAAATGACATATACTAGGATGAAAACTTACTCTTTGTAAGAGTTGGAGCTTATATTCGTTTAAAACGATTTAAATTAATAAATAAAACTTTATTTCTTAAGATAAGCATGTTTCCAATAATCGGTTAACAATTCATTCTTTCTCACAAGTGTTCACTTGGGAATGCCTTGTCAGAAATTTAGTTAACCATTCTTCATACCTCTTTTACAAATGATTTCATATCCATTCCTTCCGTATCAAATTTTAGACTTTTGAGAGCGACCGTCAATCCGCAATTTGCCCATTCAGATCTGAATATAGAGCTAGTTCTACTTTCACTGATTTTTTCATTGTATTTGAATTCTTTGTAATCAAAACTATTAATAAGTTTTTCTGAAACAGCACTCTTAAGCCATTCAAGCGCTTTAGAAGAACCTGACATATTCAATGCTCAAATGACATGAGAAATATGACGCTCAAATTTTGTAAGTGTGTGCGTGCGGAGCTATATAATTATTCAAATTACTAGTATGGGAATGCATTGTAGCATTTTATATTGATCATCTGATTTTAATTTATCCATAAATTAATAACGATAAAGATACAATCTCCAAAATAGAATCCCTTGAAAGAATTTTTGTACTCTAAACATTAAAGTATCACTAATATTATTTATCAGTATCCACATTACAATGTTACAAAACGATTATCGTACATCACTGTACCCAGGGCACTATTCCCGAAACCATTAAATCTCTTGAATAGTATCCACCACAGGTACTAACACGTCAACTTGATTTTTTATGAATATTCAAGGTTTCTGCACCTATATATGATACAAATATTATACACGTCTATTTGGCTTAAAACTTAATATGTCGTTTCCAGACGTTCTTGTAGCCAGAAGTTGAACATAAAAAATAAGTCCAATTAATATATACTGCTGAACCTCCCAAAACCGATCCTGCCAAAATCGATAACCTGTCAAATCTGATAAAAAATTAATCTACCAAGTCGGTACCTGATATATAAATCTAATAGCTTAATGTTTTCAAATCCGATAACCTCTCAATAATGATACCAAACCTGTCCACCATGCATATCGGTTTTGAGAAGTTCAACAGAATTATCATTGGCTCACAGATTGTTGTGGCTTTATTCGTAAATTTTCGTTGTTCCCATGTTGAGATTGGCGATGCGAATTTTAAATTTTTTGAGTGTGCACTTTTTTAGTTTTTTATTTATTTAGTTTTAGAGTTAGGATTTGAAATGAAATAGCGTATAAATTGAATTTTAATAGATTTTGTAGATTTCCTAGATTTCCTGCCGGTTTCAAAATTCTGAGATAAACAAAAAATTGCTCAATTCTCGAAATTTTATTGGATTTGTCTTATCAACATAGATTTTCAAGAACGAACAAATTTTAATTTATCCTATAATTTGAGAATACTATAAGTAGAGTCCCCAAATTCAGCTTCTGCATTTATTTTGCAAAATGGATATAAAGATGAAGTTATCGACTTGCACTAAGGACATCAACCAATAATAATACCGGCCAGGATATGAAAACCAATTAAGTTTAAAAGTTATTGCCGTAATTTTACGTACGTATATACGCACGTACGTACAGTAATCGGGACACTTTAAGAACAGTGAACCCAATGATATGTACCCCCGTATGGTAAGGGTGATCGATCAATTGATTTTATCAATTAACGACAACAATGGCACAAAAATCATCAGGGTCTTATATGCATAAAGGCAAATAATACGACAGGATCTTTTACTTTCTCTCTACGATTGATGACTTTATTATAATATGGACAGGATATTTTGGCAAAAGCTAGGATATGAAGGAGCAAATGAAATGGAATGAGTTCTATTAAACTAAGCCAATAATTCTAAATAAGTAAAAAAGCATTAAAAATTAAAAAAAAAGATTAAAAATCGTATATATAACTTTTTACATTGCTACGATACCTATTACAGTTGTCGCTAATGCTACTAAAATTTTGGGGTCTAACAAATTTTCTAGGTTTGATAAATATGAAAAGTCGGATAATCAGATAAATCGAATTTATTCGATTTACCAAACTTACTTGACTTTTCGAATCGGATGAATCAGATAGTGATTTTCGGTTGTTACTATAGTGCTACGTTGGGTTTTTTAATGTAGTAGGGGAACTAAATATAGAGAAAATAATAATAATAATAATAATAATAATAATTGAAGACTCGGGTATTACGGGGCCTCTCACAACGTACGTACGTACTACTCATGTTGATACAATTTAAATCTCAATGCCATTTATATCAATAGTAACATGTAGTAATAAATCACGTGTTGGGCGCAACCAATAATGATAATACATACATGGCAACTTCGATAATACAATCATTGCACCAAAATTTTCCGTTGAAGTATTCTATAAAGAAATTTTCTTAGAATCCTAAATCCGCAAAAAGAAGTATTCAAAGTCCTCGGAAAAAATACTCCATAAATACAAACATTCAATAACAATCATTTTAATCTATTTGAAACCATTATTTTAATCTTCATTTCGGATACAATTATTCCGTTTAGTCCATTGCAAAGTTATATTAACCACCGTTTTTCGTTACTTTCGTTAAATTCTTTTTTTTTTTTGTTTATTTATTATATTTTTTTTTAAAAAAAAAACATGGCAACAGATTTGAGCGCTTATATTAATAAGGCTATCGATGATGGAGATATAAATTTTGTTAATTATAAAGAATTTACTAGCATTGAGAAAATCGGCGAAGGTGGATTAAATTCTGCTTATAAATCTGAATGGAAAAAAGGTGGATTGACAGTCGCACTTAAAAGTCTAAAAGATATAAATTTAGATGGAATGACTATTAAGAAATCAGATAGAGAGGTATAAGAATTCTGTATAGAATAAAACTTTCAATGTTTTCTATTTTTTAAATTTATTGTCCGAAGAACTTTGCAAATTATGAGCGGAGCGTATATGCGTGCGCAAATGACGAATTTCGATTGGTCAATCAGGCCGCATACAAGCTATGAAATCATGTGATATTTATTCGGACTTTAAATGGTTTCCATTTACTTTAATATTAATTGTCAATTTATTATTTTATCTATAAGCTTCGACTTATGCAGAAAGTGAGTTTTCACCCTAACATAAATCACTTATATGGTGTAACTAATGGTTTGTATGCTTATTTGAAGTATACATGATATGAATTCTATGAATTATAATTAATCAATTTGCTGAAGTTGTTTAACGCAAACACAAGTCATATTAATCTTTTAAAAATATATAAACAGATACAAGCAATAATTGTTATATGTTAGTCTTACAATTTGCAAATGGTGGGAATTTACGAGATTATTTAAAGGAAAATTTTTCGAGATTACAATGGAATGATAAACTCCGTTTAGCGAAGGATGTAGCACAGGGACTCTTGTTTTTACACAATCACAGTATAGCTCATAGAAATCTTGTAAGTACACTTTATAATCTATATTTTCTAAATATTTTATATTCATTTGCTATTTTTCAAAGCATCCTAGAAATATTCTAATTCATGATGGAAGAGCAATAATCGCAGATTTTGGTTTATCAAAGATAATAACTAATGAGACATCAATTTCGAACTCATATATACATGGAATGCCTGCATATATGGATCCCAAATGTTTTATAGATAATGTAAATAATACATATAAACGTAGTTTAAAGTCAGATATTTATGGTTTTGGGGTCCTTCTTTGGGAAATTTCAAGTGGACAAAAACCATTTCATTCGTTTAAATCTAGAGAAGCAATTGCCATACAAATATATCAAGGAAGAAGAGAGGGGCCAATAGAAGGAACGCCGCCTCAATATATCGAACTTTATACACAATGTTGGGATTATAACCCTGAGAAACGTCCAGAAATAAAATATGTCCTTGAAGTTTTAAATCAATTAGAACCAACAAACATTCACAGGAACATTGAAGAACCGTTAAAAGGATTGCTTGAAAAAGTTATTTCCGAACAACATATACATCATCATGAGTACAAAGAATTTGTAAACATTGAGGAAATTATTAAAGAAGAGCTTGTTTTGGTACGCAAAGCTACGTGGAAAAATGGTAGAATAACCGTTGTTCTTAAATGTCTTAAAGTTAATGATAAAGATTTAAGTGACAATATTATTCAAGAATTTATTCAAAAGGTATATTAAAATTTCTAATATTTTTCGCCCTATTTATAAACTAAAATTAACCTCATTACTAATATTATTTAAAGCTTCGACTTTTACAAGAGAGTGATCATCCAAACATTGTTAACTTCTATGGGTTGACCAAAGGTAGATTGTTTCCTTAAATATTCGTCTTAAGACAAATTTAAATATTTAATCTAATTATGATAACAGATCCAGACGGATACTATAATACGGTTTTACAATTTGCTGAAGAAGGAACTTTACGCGAATATTTGGAGAAAAATTTTGAGAGATTAAAGTGGAGTGACAAACTGAAAATGGCTAAAGAAATAGCGGATGGGCTCGAGTATCTACATAAAAATAATATGGCTCATTGCGATCTTGTAAGAATATTCATGCATTATATAAATAGTTTTAATATGTCTATCTATTTAATTAATTAACCAATTCGATGATACAGAATTCCGCTAATATTTTGGTTCACAATAAAAAAATGATAATTACGGGTTTTGATATATCCAAAAATGAGGCATCATCAGTTTCATATTCAATTTCTCAAGGAATGCCAGCATATATAGAACCTCAATGCTTTAGAGAACAAGTGTATAAGCGCGATATGAGATCTGACATCTATAGTTTTGGAGTTATTCTTTGGGAAATTTCTAGTGGAAAGCCACCATTCCAGCAATTTAAGAGGGGATATTCAATTCCAATCCGTATATTTAATGGAGAAAGAGAAGAACCTATAGAAGGTACTCCACCAAAATATACTGATCTCTATATGCAATGTTGGGAGGAGGATCCGTCTAAGCGTCCAGGAATGGAATCAATCATTAATATTTTAAACCAGCTCATTGATGAACAGCCGTCATAAAAAAACATTATTAAGTAATACGTTAGGTTAAATTTTATTAAATTATTAGTTATATTATTACTATGATCAGTATTGTATTTACTTTATTATTACTATGATCAGTATTGTATTTACTTTATTTTAATTAACAAGACTTATTATTATTTATGTGTCAATGTGCTATGTACAGTATAGGTAGTATAGGTAGACAGTATATCAATCATTGATTTTTTTTATCCCTTATTATCATCGTATATTTTTAAATTTACTGAAATATAGAATATGTTTCGAAGACTCAATCACAGATCAATCTGCAAGGAAATGTAAACCAAGCAGACTATCAATATTTCATTACTATTTATAAAATTGTAATACAAAACCTTGATAGTACGTACGTACTACGTAAGTTAAATGGCGGTTGTCTTGAATTATAATGATTATACAGTTATATTTTTTATTGTTTCTTTTATTATTTGATATTATGTATATATATATATTAAAATTATTCACACCTAGTTGAGTACTATATTCATCGTAAAATCTTAAATAAGCACATTTAAAGTCAAAATTATCCTTGGCGAGCATGTAAGATTTAATTAATTATTGCTCTAAACAGAACATAAATTCACAGATATTATATATTAGAATTCAAACCATAAAAGAAGGATGTAGGAGCAATTTTTAATCTTATATACTGTACCTGTTGTAAGACTGTATGGAAAATTTATAAATTCAGAACCAGCTTAAGTTGATTTTAGGTCTTAAAAAATTTGAACAGTCGGAATTTCATGAAACTAATTACGAAATAAGCAATTTTACAATTTTTTTAGTAGTTACATTTAAAGCAATTATATTCAACGACCTTGCAAGAGTACTATACTAACCTCTCTGGATTTTAGATCGAATAATATTAACTTTAAACCAATCAAAGTATAGAAATAATACGATAAGGTATAATAAAGTAAAATAGTGTAAAATAAACGATATTATTCATATTCTTGTAATTTATAAAAATAGTAATAATTGTTTAGGCTGTAGATGAAATTTTGGTGTCTCTATCTAGATCTATAAGCCCCACAGAAACTCACCTATACTCTTTATTACAATCCTAAATTCTAATCAAACGCGAAATTATATAATCTGCGCCCAGTTTTTGATTCCATGACGAAATTCAATAAACATCTCGTGACCTTGACCAATAAAATCGATATTTTTTTAGTACATTAGCCTTGTCTGGTACTCTAGGACTAGTTCACCCAGGTACACGAATTCTTGTCAATTTTTATGATGCTGAGAATTGAAAACTTTTTTGTTGCAATAGATATTTAAGTATCACGTAATTTATTTAATTGGTTAATCAATTCAAATTTAATTTGATTGGGCAATTTTCTAATTTTAGAGCATCGAATTTTTAAAGAAATCTAAAATAATGTAGTGTAATTTATACATGTAAGAACCAATACTTCAAATCTTAAAATTAATCAAAAAGTGCCTAAGGCTGTCCGAATAACTCCGCGAAGTTTCCGTTAGCAAGCCGTCTAAAAACCCCGTAGCTCGCCCACAAAAAATTTTCCGTACACGTGACGTTTTTTACAAAAAAATTAATCTATAGACGTAATTAAAATCAGAAATAACATTATTATTAAGAAATTTTTATAAAAATAAACCTCACGATTAAGGTTAAGGTTAGGGTTAGCGTGAAGTTAGGGTTGGAGCCAGGAATATTCTGCTTCGGCAAAACCATGTTTCAACTGGTTTTTTAAACCAGTTTATGGTTTATAAATTTGAATAAGGTTAAACTGTTTATAATAAATAATATTTTAATCAATTAAATTATAAGAAATCAAATTATAGAATAAATTTTACAAAATTATATAATAAAATATATGAAATATCTATACTCTTTATCAGTGTTTAAAATTCAAATTTAATTTATGTTCTCAAAAAAGCATTTTTTTTATCAATTAAATTATGAGAAATCAAATTATAGAATAAATTTTACAAAATTATATAATAAAATATATGAAATATCTATACTCTTTATCAGTGTTTAAAATTCAAATTTAATTTTATGTTCTCAAAAAAGCATTTTTTAAATTTTAATGTTCTCAAAAATTTTTTATGTTCTCAGTATTATTACATGTCTGTAAAGCTTTATGTAGATTATGTCATTCGTCTCATTTATGTAGAATAATAAGAAAAATGCCTTATTTCTAGCTTTCATAAAAAAAGATGATGTTTTATTTACTAAAAAGAAAACTATAAGAATAAAATAGGTCAACAAGTTTTATTTAGACACGTGCATTCATTTAAATTCCAGATTAGGCCAGACCAACTGGATTCTGTGTTTTACATTATCCCCTATAAAATTTTATTATGTGAACTACCCCTCCTCTTCCGGAGGGGTGAGGGGTAATGTAAAACACAGAATTCAGTTGGTCTTGCCTTACTTTTTATTAAATACATGTATAAAATTTTAAGCCATAAAAATAGAATTATTTTGAAGTTTTGTAATATTTAATGATTTATAGACAAATTAAAAATCTGATGCAAGGTGTACTACGTAAAAAATGAGAGATCGATAGATTATATTAAGCAATCAAAATCTTGAAAAATAGACATGAACATTATAAAAATATGAGCTTAAAACCCGAAGCGTAGCGGAGGACCCTTAGTGCATGCGCAAATGATACAAAAATTACTTTTTTGATGCATTTCAACCCACAACCCAAATAGTGACTTTTTTGGTGCAACTCTTTCTAAATTTCCTGACCTTACTTGTATTCGACTAAATCTGCTTAAACATATCATTATGAATATCATATCAAACCGTATTTTGGAAAACTTTTTGTCCGTCTGCGTGTTCAAATTTGTTAATTTAATTTAGTTAACAAAAAATATGCATATTTACGCGTTTGTGTAATACGTAGGATGATCATGAGTACGCAATGCTACACATTTTCCTAGTAATATTAGGCCAGCAAAGTTGATTTTTCGGTTTGCGATCCATTTTTTCGGGTTCAAAATTTTTTTTTTTTTAGATACCAATTGTGCCAATTGTTTGATTTTGACATTTATTTTTTTCTCCTATTTTCATCCGGTGTCACCCAAAGGAGATGGAAAAATATGGATGTCGACCCAATTTTTTTGATTCCTTGTGCAAAATGAAAAATTAGCCTTGCATAATCTTGGATGTGAACATTATTCTATTAAATTACAGTAAATTAGAAAAAAAAAAAGATCCGACCGATGCAAAACGAAAATCAACTTTGAGTGGCCTAACCTGTTTTTAAGATCAAATGTTTGGCTTATTTTATTTTTTTGTCCCTGATTTTTTAAATATGCGAATGCCTGGCAACCAGACACAACCTTGTGCACTCATTTGTAACAACCACTAAGATATCATCAATAAAAGCGTAGCGTGAAAATATGCATAAAAGTATCCATATCTGTGATAATCATTGTGCTACAATCTCATTTAACAATAAATTTAAACTAAATAGTAACTATGAACGTCAGATGTTTTCTAATTAATATCATAATCAAATATTTTAGTTGAATCACACACTATTAATAATTGTGACCGTTGAAATATGCATTTACGCCAAATTTTCTACCTTTTTTCTAAATTTTTTTTTTCAAAATAATACTTTAAGATTATTATGACAAGTCAAACTACTGGAATTCAACTTTTAAGACATCAAAATAATGGCGGACAATCGCAAAATAATAACAACCGGCCTCAAAGTCCTCAAATAATTTCAAATACTATAATATCTATTGATATCCAACAACATATAGATTTACTTGAAGGAATGTCATTCAATACAATGCAAAATGAAATTCCCTCACAGCGTATTAAATTTTCTAGTGCGCTATTTTCAGGATTTTCTTTAAACTAAGAAATTATATTTTCCTTCAAATGATAATAATGACATCATTTAGGTGCATTATTTAGGGTCTAAATTTTTAAAATACGGTTTTTATTAAGATTTTATTTTTTCATTCTTTTAATATATTACTGTAAAGAATATACTGCATGGTATATTATATGTCACTTTACAATTTGATACTTTTTATATTGGTAATATTGCATGAGAAGTATTTTATTTGCATTTTAACTCGAAATTCATCAATTATGTATTTATTTTGTTACTTTATATTATCTTTGACATTTTATTAGTTGCATGATTTTATATAATTATGAACTGTTTCGAACTTAAGAAAATCTTGTTTCAAGAAATAGAATAAATGTCATGTAGATCTAAGTAATGTGTTTTAAGAAGTAAATGGAGTTTTTAATAAATATTACCGTATGTTATCATCATTGTTCATATGATTAACCCATTACCAAAGTTTAGTAAAGGCTCAAATAATTTTTATCTAATAATTTTTATGATTACTAAGCTTCAGACTCTAGACAAAAGCTTTTGGCACAAAATTCTGCCTATGGGCATACTATTCACCTTTAGCCCTGCATAATTTATAGGCTTATTTTGGATGCCTTAAGATGTTACGGTATTTTAGCTTATAAACACTCTACCTTTATTATGATATTATTAATGCTGATTCCTTGCTAAATGTCTAGAATATTATGATATATTTCACTTTTGAAAAATTTACGGCATAATAATAAATAAAATTGCAAGCCTAATCGATCTGCTATAATGAAGTAAACTTATAACCTTTAAAAAGGAAATACGCACTATCATCGTAAATTCTGTCCGATATAATCAATTTTCACTATTATTTGGCATAATAATCATTTTAATATTTAGGTGGATCGCTCCGTAATAGCAAGGGATCCGCATTAATAAGGTTCACTATAACGAGGGTAGAGTGTACTTTATTATGGAGACTATAACAAAAAATTCATTGAATTAAGTTCCTAGGAACTAAGCAAATAATTATAATTGAAATTATTCGGTAAATTACTCCGTAATAGCAAGGGATTCGCATTAATAAGGCTCATATAACGAGGACAAAGTGTATTTTTTTAGGCCGACTATGACAAGAAATTTATTAAATTAAAATCCTAGGAACTAGGTAAATAAAAATATTAATAATCAGATTATCACCATTAAGGCAGACATTCTTTATTTATTTATTTTTGCTATTTTATTTTTTTTATAAATTACCACTTAAAAATATATTATTTTAACCTTTGATGAGATAATTTACACGAAAAGTATTAATCTCTTTTAAGATTTATACAATTAAAAATTTCAAGTAGTCAATAAAACTGATATTTACCTGCAAAGATTGGAATATTATTAAAACCAGCTATACAAAGGTTGAATGGGTTTATTGATGATCTTATACGACCGTAATTTTTCATTCTGTAAGATTGTTTCATCATTGTTAATCTGTTCGTTACATAAGATACAAATCTTAGGATTCTTCGAGATATTTTATTCGACGGCTGTTTAACTCCTACTGAAGTTATTTGATCTAAAAATTATTAGAAGGAAAATCACGCGCATAATGTTTAATAAATCAAAATATAGAATGGATCAAGTCATTGCAGAAAAACTATATTTCACTCGGTCTTTGCATATTTCCTAACGGTAGCGCAAAGCTAATATAAATTAATTTATGAACATTATGTAAAAGGTAATGTTATTGAGCTCTTTCATTTTCTGATAATCTCATTGATAAAAAATGCTCAAGGAATTACATCAAAAATATGAATCTAATAGAAGCCTAATACCGTACAAAAAGTTCATTTCAATCTCTCATAAATGATTTACACTGAATATGTGCAATACTTTAAAATAAGTTTACCTTCTGTTATGGCTAGGTAGAGGCCTACATTAAGCCCTATGGCTCGGACCTAATAACTAAATTTTATAATGCAAGCTGGGCCTGCAAAAAAAATTAGAAAATTTAAATGCGGGAAGGCCGAAGTTGTGCTAATTTCTAGTAATATGTTAAAGTTGTGTCATAATCGTGTGATGGTAATATTCCATGTAAAGATGCCTTACGAATGACGAACTTTTGTCATTGACGGATGACGAAACCTTTGACGGTTGACATAACCCATTGCGAAATCCGTGATGATTAATGATGCATGAGAAATCTTTCTTTTCTTTCATAATGGAAATAAATTTATCTATGCGCGGTTAATATTTTTGTTTGCATTATCATATCTACCAATTTCTATTTTTTTTTTTCTTTTTTATGAAACACATCCGACATTATTCAATGAAGCCGAAGATATTCGATGGTTTTACGAAAAAAAGTCTACTACCTTTAGCACTTAGGGAAACATGTCGTGAAAGTTAAAAAGATAATAAATAAAGTCATAAATTAGCTTTATTGTATAATATTTCATTTTTTTTATAACAAATAGTAGTAGTTTCGTCAATCGTTAGCAGTTTTGTCAAGGTTTCGTCAGGATCGTCATTTGACGAAACCTTTTGTCAATCCAAAAATAGTTTCGTCAAGTTTCTTCAATTCCATGCCTACATATGCTATAATAATTTATTGTATAGCTCTGTCACTATATAATATTCAGTTCACAAACTATTTTGATGATCTTCGGCGAAGCGAAACAAGAAAGAAAAGCGAAAAGCCTGAAAAATACAAAAAATGGTAGGCTGATCCTACCTTAGGCACCTTAGGCCACACAAATTTGATTTTCTTTTTGCATTACCCGCTGACCCATTTACAAATTTTCAATTTTTTTTTTTTTTTAGATCCAAATTGCGCTAATTGTTCAATTTTTGACATTTATTTTTTCCGCTATTCTCATCTAATTGTCCGATAGGACTGCTGGAAAAAATATAACTCACGACCCAATTTTTGATTCCTTGTTGTGCAAAATGAAAAATTAACCTGCCATAACTTTAGACAAGAGCATTATTATATTAATTTGCAGTTAATTAAAAAAAACCCCCGACCGGCCGACCCAAGTTTTCAGAGTCCATGTAATGCAAAACGAAAAATAAACTTTGCGCGGCCTAATACTCTATTTCCTTTATACAAATAAATATTAAATAGATACAGTTGAACCTCCCGAAACCGGTATGCATGGTGGACAGAAATCGTTATAATCTATTAGATTCATATAACAGAAGCAGACTTGGTGGATTAATTTTTTATCAGATTTGACAGGTTAGCAGTTTTGACAGGATCGCGTTTGGGAGGTTCAACTGTATCAGTATTGACAGGTTATCGAATTTGAAATCGTCATAACCTACAGTTGAACCTCCCAAAACCGATCCTGCCAAAACTGATAGCATGTCAAATCTGATAGAAAATTAATCCACCAAGTCTGATTCTGTTATATGAATCTAATAGGTTATAATGATTTCAAATTCGATACCCTGTCAATACTGATACAAAACCTGTCCACCATGCATACCAGTTTGGGGAGGTTCAACTGTATTAGATTCATATACTTGGTGGATTAATTTTTTATCAGATTTGACAGGTTATCAGTTTTGGCAGGATCGGTTTTGGGAGGTTCAACTGTATATATATGTTGTACCCCAAATCTAAATTTGTCCCAATTGTCAATTGGGACGGCCCAGATGTCAATTTTACAGCCAAAAATAAAAATTGGCGACCTTAGATGTGACATGAATTAACTTAGGCAACGCAGTTAATTTTTTTTTTTTTTTAAAAAAAAAAAAAAAAAAAAAAAAACTGACCCGCCGACCGGAATTCTGAAACAACAGGTTATGCAAAACGAATATTAACTTTGCGTGGCCTAATCCCTAAAATATAATTGTCAAAATCATGCATATTTTTTGCAAAAGAAGCTAGTTTCAAATATAAAGTTTGGTTAATTTATAACTGATTTAATGACCAGTTTACAAACCTTGGTTTAGTTTTTAGTTTGATAATCAACCCTACTTTTTGAATCAAAACCAAACCAGACCATAACATCCTAGTTGAAGCAGAGGCATAGTTTATACCAAATTTAGCAAGGAATTTGGTTTGTTAGAACGTAGAAGATGGATTCATAGTCTAATCTTGTGTTATTAACAATTTTTTTAAAACCCAATTTTTTTAGTTTGGTTCCGCGTTACACCTGATTTAAATTTTACAAATAAAACTGTTAACAAAAAATTTTACATAATTTTACTATAGAATCCTAAACCTAGCCATAATGATTTTTTAAGTATAGTGAAAAAGTCATGTGATGTGGCGCAAAAATTGTGACGGGCACAACATTTCACATGCATTACTAAAATACATAAACTCTAACCCTAACAACGTTCCTAGCTCTCCCACAAAAAATTGTTCACCCCCTGTATATTGGCCAATCGAATTTCTGGATCAGGTGTAACGTAAAATTCGAAACGAAAGCACAAAAAAACAAAAATAATTTTAAATTTTAATTACAGTATGTTCCTCGTGAAATTTTACTAATAGGACATTCTAACCCTATGCTGTTCTCACCCTAACCCCAACTATAACGTGCGTTTTTAGGTTTATACGCAACTTTTTACTTAGAAAACAAACGTATCACGTTACACCTGATCTTAAATTTTGATCGGCTAAAGTTTCAGGGGTGAACAATTTTTTGCGGGAGAGCTACCTAAGTCAGGTAAAGATCATATGCAAGTAATGCAATGACATATTCCAACAGCGCCAAAAAAAGCATAGCCTCACGCTCGCTGAAAGAAAAATAACAAACAAATTAAACAATAGAATAAACATGACATAAATAACACAAACGGAAGAAGTGGTATCGTTAACCAGAGATGGCACCGAAACCTTGTTTTGGAGATTCCGAAAGTTTCGGGTTTCGGATTATAGCTTCCGAAACTTTATCCGAAACTCGAAACCTCAACCGAAACCCGAAACCTCGCCCGAAACCCGAAACCTCAACCGAAACCCCGAAACTGCCAAAACATCAATAATTTATATGATTATTCTCTCCAAAGTTGGCGCCGAAACCCTTTTGTGCCAAATCCGAAAGTTTCAGGCCTCGGATTATAACTTCCGAAGCCTTATCCGAAACTCGAAACCTCACCCGACACCCGAAACCTCACCTGAACACCAAAAATACCCAAACTTCCATATACATTTATTGCATTAATGTATTATATATCTCTTTCAAATGCGCTGATGTATGCTATTTTCTCTTCAATATACATTAATCGCATTGATGTATGTTATATATCTCCTTAAAGAATACAATAAAATTTGAATATCCAACGCTATTTGAGCCGGAATGCATGCGTGCAGTCCTTTTTGTTGTTATGATTCACAAGTATAACATGAAAGGTGTAATTCCGGAGTTTATATTCTGACAATCAAGATTGCTTTTGCAAGCATCAGTTTTTTTACTTACTACGTAAAAACTGGATACAATATCAAGTAATAATAAATAATTAGTAAGTCCATATCTACTAATGATAGAATTAATAAGTTACCGCAGAATTAAATAAATTGTTGGTATCAAAAGTCATCAAATACTTATCGATTCATCATTGGCAATTTTTTCTATCGCCCTAGAATTTTGAAATCAGTTGTAATAACGGTATGATATTAAAAATAAAGTTGACCAGCTTTAAAAAATTCCGAACAAACCGAGGCAGTGAAAAAAACATAATTAAAAAAATGATCTATATAATGTTAAAATTTATTCAAAAATAATTTTACATTTTGGGTTCATTAAAAATAAATAAACTTTATAATAAATTGTAAAGACTTCAATATTATATTTTTGAGTTTCGGATTATAGGTTTGGGTTTCGGATTATAGTTTCGGGGTTTCGGGTTTCGGAGTTTCGATATTTTTTAAAAAATCCGAAACTAGTTTCGGATTAGAACCCTTCCGAAACTAGTTTCGGGTAGGTTTCGTTTCGACGCCATGTTTGTCGTTAACCCAAACAGAAATTTCTCTCGACCCACCCAATCCACCCTTTGGGCGACCACGTGATCCTACCATTTCTCCGCCTGCATCTTCCATGTATTCTCTGCTCACAGCCGGCCCATGGCTGCGTGGGCAGTGCAAGGACTATAGATGCTAGTGAAATTAATTTCACCAATTTCACCAATTCAACACCAATTTCACCAATAGTGGTGAAATTATTTCATCACATTTCACGGCATTTCACCAGCATCTATAGCAAGGACCATCAGTAGCAATTTGTGGGCACCTGGCAATGCAAGGGCCCTTATTAGTGAATAGTTAAGCTCCGCGGCTGCAGTGGCAGTGCAAGGACCCGAAATAGTAATGCAGGATGAGATGACATCTCAATTCTCTTTTTAGCTATATGAATGTATGTTGGCCATCTTTCTTATGTTTGGGTTTCTTGTAGCAGATGGGGCAGTTTAGGACCTTGGGTTTAGGAAGTTGGGGACCGAGAGGTCAGTGGTTTATGCGTTTTGCAGGTTGGGAAAATGATTGCCACGGGTTCAAACAATTAGTCCTAATCTAGAGGCTTTTGTCATATATACTAAATTTTATTCTAACATTTTGATACAAAAATTATATAGCTCACTGCATTTGCCGATGCGTTTCTTGTAAGATTTTAACCAATTTTTGACTTTCTTATGATAAAGCAAAGTTAAATTTTTTCAGCATAAGAAAATAAAACTGATTCAGAACTTTGCAAAATCTTAAAAGGCTCGAATCATCCAATCGAGTTTACTCAAATTTACGTTCCTGGTTTCGCGTGACAGCGTCGCGCAGCTACCTTATTCGTTAAAGCCAGGTGCGTTGCGCTTAATATATTGATATACATACTGCATAAATTATATTCTTGATATCTATAAACCTGCAAACCTTAACTAAATCAAAAAAGTAACTTTAACTGCATCAAAAAAGTAGTTCTAACGCAACTGGCCGGCTTTATCGTTCCCCTGAATCGGGAAAATTCTAACTAGCATCACATGGTTTTGCCGGTAAGTATATATACCCGATACCCGATGATGGACAAATTAAAATTACTACAAGTTAGGAATATACTACGTAGTACAAATATTTGTTAAACAAATAAAATAAATTAAAAGCCCTCAGCCACAATATTGTTTATCACAAATCTTTCATTTTTTCAAATGCAGAAATGGAACGACTAATGGATTTGAATATTAATTTTTATGATTATAAAGAATTCAGCTCCCATATAGAGATTGGCGATGGTGGGTTTGGTTCCGTGTGCAAATCAGAATGGACAAATACTGGATTAACAGTAGCTCTTAAAAGGTTAAAAATCGGCACAGAAAAGAGAGACATAGATACACTTATGAGAGAGGTATAATGATTAATTAATTATCGGTTATATATTTATATATTTTAATAATTTTATCTTATTAATTTAAATTATGTAAATTTGTACGCATATAAAGCTCCAATTCTTACAAAGGGTGGCATTTCATCCTAAAATAAACCATTTCTATGGCATAACTAAAGGTTAATATTATTAAGGATGTTATCGGACTGGCTCAGACCAATTAGCATTTAAAACTTTGCAAATTACGATTCAAACAAGTTGTTCTCTTGCATTTGTAAACAGATCCTTCTGGAAGTTATAACATCGTCTTACAATTTGCCGATGGCGGAAATTTGCGTGATTATTTAAACAGAAATCATTTTAAGCTACAATGGGACGATAAATTTCGTATCGCAAAAGAAATAGCTCAAGGACTCGTATTTTTACACGATAATAATATAGTTCACAGGGATCTTGTGAGTGTATTTTTCTGATTTTAATGGTTAGAAACATTATATCTAACTGTTTTTATAATATTATACTGCAGCATCCCAGAAATATTCTGGTTCACGAAAATAAGATGATAATCGCCGATTTTGGTTTATCCAAATTGATGACTTCCAATATATCGAGTCCATCAAATTCAAGTTCAAAACAAGATGGAATTCCGGCCTTTATGGATCCTCAAGTCTTTAAATTTGTTGAACCACCATATAGATGCACTACTAAATCGGATGTTTATAGTTATGGAGTAATTCTTTGGGAAATTTCCAGTGGTCGTAAGCCTTTCTCTTCATTAAAGAGAGTACAAATTCCTATTCAAATATATAATGGCGCAAGAGAAAAACCCATAGAAGGTACACCACCTGAATACGTTAATCTTTATAAAAAATGTTGGGATGATGATCCAACAAAACGTCCAGATATAAAAGATGTTTATGATTCTTTGAACCAGCTCATATATAAACCAACAGATTGTCAAGTTGATATGAAAAAACCTTTAAGTAAATTACTTGAAAGAGCTTTTTTAGAAAAAAATTTAAATTATTATGAGTATAATACGTTTAGTGATCATATAAAGATTGAGGGTGGATTTAGTTCAGTATATAAATCAAAATGTAAATCTCTTGAATCAACTGTTTTTCTTAAATGCATTAGAGTTGATGAGTATTCCGATGAGCTAATTGTTGAAGAGTTCATTGAAAAGGTATAATTATTATTTAGTGATGCTTTGTTTATTTTTCGTTTTGAATATTAATTTGACATTAATTATATCATAAAGCTTCTCTTTTTACAAAATACTGACTTTCATTCGATTATTAAATTTTATGGGCTAACGAAAGGTAATTTTTAAACATTTATAGATTATAATAAATTTCATTGTTATTAACATTAATTTTACTTGTGTAGACCCTTCTAGCCAATATTACAGTATGGTTTTTCAATGTGTGGATGGTGGAAATTTACGTGATTATTTAATGGAAAATTTTTCTAAATTACAATGGAGTGAAAAATTTAAATTTGCTTTAGAAATA
This sequence comes from Gigaspora rosea, assembly GCA_003550325.1. NCBI lineage: Eukaryota > Fungi > Glomeromycota > Glomeromycetes > Diversisporales > Gigasporaceae > Gigaspora > Gigaspora rosea. The sequence goes on along the minus strand of QKWP01001290.1, from coordinate 54,714 downwards.
GCCGAAGGGCTCAAATATCTTCACAAAAATAAAATTGCTCATTGCGGATTAGTAAGAATAATTATTAATGAATCCTATTTAATATTTTCTTTAATTTGAAAATTCACTAATAACTATTTTACTATATTTATAGCATTCAAAGAACATCCTAGTTTACAATGGAAAAATATTAATTGCGGGCTTTGGCATATCCGAACAGATGAATGAGTCATCACTTTCAACATCAATTACTCGAGGAATGTCTGCATACATCGAACCCCAATGTCTTAAAAATCCCAAATATAAACGCGACATGAGATCAGATATCTATAGTTTTGGTGTTATTCTTTGGGAGATCTCTAGTGGCCAACCACCGTTCAAATCCTTTGAAATCGGATATACAGTCTCTATTCGTGTGTTTAATGGAGAGAGAGAAATTCCTGTCGAAGGCACTCCATCACAATATGAACAACTTTATAAAATATGTTGGGATGAAAATCCTGGAAAACGGCCAGATATAGTGTTAGTTATTAAAACTTTAAATCAACTTTCTAATTCAGTCAACTGCAATAGCCACGCGCGCATTCATCACAAACTTTCTATGGTCATATTTATAATTTTTTTCTGCCTAGCAATTATATGCATTATATATAAAGTTGGCAACGGAGCAATGGGAGCCAGTGGAGAATTTCAATGGATTCCAATGGATACTTATCCATTGGGCTCCATTCTGCCTTTTTTTTTCAATGGATAACCAACCTGCCAACCTTTGCTATATATAATTTTGTTCTAACTAGGCAAAAACGGAGTGAGTTTTAAAAATTAATCTTGGAAATTGGTATATAGATTATCATTAAATCTCTCACTTTGCCAACAATACCATCGCTAAAATTCTTCGGTGTAAATACGTCAAGGCTTTAAAAGAATGGGGAAAGGAAATTATAAGTCTTTAAAGAAACAATATATAAACGCAATAAAGATTTTACTTTTCATTGGGGATAGACGAATGTATGAATGGATGAAGATTTCGCACCTCATTAGAGCCTTATTAAGATCGACGAATGTATGTACGCATAAAGATTTCACATCTCATTAAAAATGAATGTGAAAGATTTTACATCTCACTAGCGATAGAAGAATATAAACGCATGAAGCATTTCACATCTCACAAGAGATAGAAGAGTGTATGGACGCATGAAAGATTTTACACTTCATATAAGATATTTAATGCAGAGATTCTAATCCCAAACTGGTATTGGTATTGTCGAACGACGATTCTATATCATTCAACACGTCACTCACATCATTTAACGTCACAATTGAAATTAAATAATACAACGTTGGAAGAACGATGCACGATTTTATTTTAGTTAAGAACTTAGTATTAACTTAATATTCAGTGCATAGTGTATTGCATTGCATCGTTGCTTTAATAGGTGCTAAATTAAAAAAATAAACAAACATAGAATTAATAGATAATATTTAATAATATTTGATAAATATAGAACTAATAGATAATATTTATTAAATATTTAATATTTTTTTCTTTTTTTTTTAGAATTAGAATTATTAGTGTTATAAAAAATTTATAGTTTTTAAAAACAATCAATATTTTAAATTTTCTATTTTTTTTCGATTTTAAATTATTAAAAAAATTACTTTTAAGATAAAATTTTCAATTTGATTTAATATTTGATATCAAATCAAATAATGTTCTGTTTAATTTAAATTGAAGAGTAATTGATACGAATTTAACGTTCTTTGGATGTGAATTCACCGAGTATTCATTTATCAAAAACTTAGTAACTCATGTTAATACCTAAAAAAAACCCCTGACTTCTAATCTAACTCTAAATAAAACTTTGCAGAAATAATAATATTTCTATAAAATTAAAATATTTTGGTTAAAAATATTTTTATTTAAGACCCCAAAATTACAACTTGAAAAAAGATGACCCCATGATAATGATCAAAAGAACTTGAGGATCTAAATTGCTAATTATTCATATTTTTGATCAGCTGTTTATTAGGCATAATGCTTATATGGAATTGTGCTCTGTAGAAGTCGCATCGTTTCACGAAACGCATTAATTAGTATAGAAGATTGTTGTAAATAATCAAATTCAAATTAAATAAAAACAATATTTTGATTATTTAATTTAGAAATACTAGCAAATATATTAAAACATTGATGTTTTTAGAAATGCGTAAAATTAGAAAATTTGTTTTGTGTGCTATTATCTTTTTCTTAAAAGATAAATTCACTTTTATTTAAATAATAAAATATACACTCTACAGCCATTTTCTCTATAAATGCACTCTTTGAACGCAATTTCCAATATTACATCTATACAAATTAGAGATGATGCAACTTATCAGTGCTTGTTACATGACTGATGGTATGAAAAGCGCCGATCTCAATATGGGTGAGTGAGAGTGAAAACCTGTAAATGATCTTAGTAAATAATTATGATTAGCTACAGGTTTTCATTCTCACGCACCCATATCAAGATTATAGGGATTATTATTACTAATTATTTAAGTTAAAATGTGTGCTGATTAAGCAAAACCCAAAATTCGATTCAACGATCTCAGATTTTTCTTTGACATTATATCTCAAAAACATTAACATGGGTTTCTAATATAAAAAAAATACATAAAGAAATTGTGAATTTTGGGAATAAATTAGATATTATCCGTGAAGGAATAATTAAAAATGGGCGAACCTAATACTTATTTTTGCGGCTGAAACTAGAAGTCCGATGCTTCTATTTAAAATTATGAACCCTACTAAAAAAACCCTTCTGTTATAAACCCTGACCCTAAACTACAATATAAAAAAAGAAAATCCAATTTTCAGCGACACTCATTATACTTATTACTTAATGTAAAGGAAAAAAAAAAATAAAAATAAATTAAGTGCCGCAACTCATGCTGAAATTTGGTTAAAACCTATGTACCGTATTTGCGCGTAATAACGCGCAAGGGTGAAATTACGAATTTCGGCCTAAATTAAGTTTAATTCTGGCCAAGGCTCGAAATAACGCCCCGGCCCGCTATTACGCGCAAATACGGTATACTCTTTAAATAACAAATCTAATCTAAAATTCTAATCAAATCTCCAATAAAAATGTAAATAACATCCCAAAAATTCTAAATTTCATATCAAAATAACACCAATTTTAGTGCCGACGACAATAAGTATTATTTGCCCATCTAACACCCAAAAAATTAGACAATTATGCCATTATCCGATCATCTGATCTGAGTCTAATTTTTTGGTTATCAGCTTTATGGCAAAGTTAAGTTTGGTTCTCCTAAGTGCATTTATAGAAGTTTTTAATTTTTTTAATCATTGCATTTGATTTAAAATATCAAGAACCGTTTCTATCTCTGGGCGTTTCTCTGGTTCAATATCCCAACATAATGTATAAAGTTTATTAATATATTGAGATGGTATATCCCTTATGGGTGCCTCCCCTTCTTGGATACGATCAAAGTTTTCTGGTGATTTTCCACTAGATATTTCCCAAAGAATGACCCCTAAACTATAGATGTCGGATTTTTCATTATATTTATACAAAGGATGCCTGAAACATTGAGGATCAATGTATGCTTGCATTAGCTGTGACGATACATGTTCAGTTATTCCAAAACTGGTAATTATCATTTTTCTATCGTAAACCATTATATTGTCAGGACACTATATAATGTAATAAATTTTTAGTTATTGAAATATGTTTAAACATATTTTATAAATGGAGATAATAAATATAATATCCTTACAAGGTTGCAGTGAATAAAATTATTTTTATGTAAGAATCTGACTCCTTCTGTTATTTCTTTAGCCATGTAAATTTTTTCACGCCACTTTAAACTAGTAAAATTATTGTTCAAATATCCGCGTAAATTTGTATTTTCGGTAAACTGTAAAACCACATAATAATTTCCATTAGGAGCTATTTATTAATAAAGATTCAATATTAGTATAAAAGATTTGTTTTTCATTAAACAATTTTTTATCCGTAAGTTGTATTAGTTGCTCAAAACATTTTGTTCAAAATAAAAATTTCAAAATACATTCCGATATTTTCGAGCCTAGTTTCATTTCGGGCAACAGATATATGATTGCTTGAAAACATAAAAAAAAAAAACAACCTTTTGTAACTCCGTAGAATTCAATGATATTTGGGTGAAAATTAATTTTTTGTAAATGTTTAAGCTGAATGAATAAGTAATAATTAATATACTATAGTAACCATAAATATTAATAGAAAGTTTTTAAAAAAAAAATTGAACAATAAATACTTGGATAATTTTTTTGTCCAAATCACCATTATTATTTTCAAAACTTTTGAGAGTAACCTTAATTCCACGATTTCTCCATGTAGCTTTATATGCTGAACCAAGATCTTTTGAAGCAATATTCTCAATACCACTAAATTCGTTATAGTTATGGAAATTAAGATGTTGTTCTGCAATAGCTTCTTCAAGTAATCTGTTTAAAGGATTTTCATTCTTTATACGAAGGTTTGTTGCACAAAATTGGGTTAAATGGTTTAATATATCGAGGACTACCCTCATTTCTGGACGTTTGTCAGGGTCATCATCCCAGCATTGTTCATAAAGCTTAACATATTGAGATTGTGTGCCTTCCACAGGTTTTTCTCGGTGCCCTTTGAATATATGAATGCTAATCGCTTCTTTAGATCTAAACGATTCGAATGGTTTTTTACCACTGGAAATTTCCCAAAGAACTACACCGTAGCTATAAACATCTGATTTTGAATTACATTTATATGTGTAGTTTTTAAAGAATTGAGGATCAGTGAATGCTGGTTGTCTATCAGTTCGTGTGTCTGAAACAGATGTCTCAGCGACTAACGGCCTTTTCCAATCGAGATCTGTAAGGACTGCTCTTCCTTCATGAATTAAGATATTTCTAGAGTGCTATAAATAATAAAAATATATATTATAAAATAATCTAAGGTGAAAAAAGTATTTGAAATAATTATAATTCTAAAATATAATTACAAGATTTTTATGAATTTTGTTGTTATAATGTAAAAACACAAGACCTTGAGCTATGTCTTTTGCAAATTGTAATTTATCAGCCCAGTTAATATTTTCGAAATTATGTTTTAAATATTCACGTAAACTTTCACCATTTGCAAATTGTTGAACAGTCATATAACATCCATTGCCTGCATTTATTTACGTGCAAATCATTAGTAATATAATAGTGTTAGGATATGAATACCATTACGGTTATCCAACCTATTTATAATATATATAACATCTGTGTTAGAAATGGACATTCTCTCTTCGTTTCCAGATAATAATCATTAGCAACTAATATTATCTGGATGCGTAGAGCGTCTAGATATTATTCAAATACTGTTAGATGTCAGAAAAGGGGCTTACATTTGTATAACAAAAGCGCCATAATAGTACCTGAAAACAAACGTCAAATGCTAAACAGGAATACTGACCTTTGGTTATACCATAGAAATGGTTTATATTTTGATGAAAGCTTAGTCTTTGCAGACTTTTGAGCTTTGTACATGATAAGTTAATAAAAGAGTTAAAAAAATAAAAATGATTGCTATTTAAACATTATCATACTGTACCTCATATGCAAATTCTTGAATTACATTTTCATCCAAATTTGGATCAATATCAAACCTTTTAAAGACAACTGTTAATTCAGTCCTTTGCCATATATATTTGTGCACCGAACCGATTTTGTATTCGTTTCTCTTAAATTGATTGTAATCGATAAAATTAATATCTTGTGTTGATATCGCTCTTTCAAATGAATCCATTGAAATTATTGTTGTATCACTTCTATTAAAGTTTACTGGTTTGGAAATCATTTTATTTATTTTATCAAAGACCGTTTTCATTTCTGGACGTTTCTCAGGGTTATCATCCCAACATTGCATATAAAGTTCGGCATATTGTATTGGAGTGTCATCTACTGGTTTTTCTCTGTGTCCTTGAAATACATGGATAGCGATTGCCTCTATAGACGTAAATGATTGAAATGGCTGTTTTCCACTCGAAATTTCCCATAAAATCACTCCAAAACTATAAATGTCAGATTTCTTATTACGTGCATATGAAGGGTTCTTAAAACATTGAGGCTCAATGTATGCAGGCATTCCTCTGATGACATTATCTGAAATTGTTGGATCATCATTAATATATCGTGCCAATCCAAAATCTGCAATTAACATTTTTCCTTCATGAACTAGGATATTTTTTGAATGCTAAAAAATAATATAAAACTATTAAATTTACTAAAGTAAAGAATTTACAAATTACTGATGAACATACTAGATCTCTATGAATGATGTCTTTATTATGCAAATACAAGAGTCCCTGGGCAATCTCTTTTGCCATGCGGAACTTATCTTCCCATTTTAAGTCATTAAAACTATTACTTAGATAATCTCGTAAATTTCCACCATTAGCAAATTGTAAAACCAGCATATAATTATTGGAAAGGTCTAATTATCAAAATACTTCAATTATTAGTTTAATTCGTTAATGAATAATATTGCAATACTTAAAACACATTCCTTGAGTCACACCATAAAATAAATTAATGTAAGGGTGATAGCCTATTGATTTCTGAATCCGAATCTGTTCAAATGTATTAAATATAATTATATGATTTATTTCATAAATTTGCTATTTCCGTATTCCGTTCGCCAAAGTACTCCTATATATTTTTCCCTATAAAATATTCAGGTATTTCGCTCTGAGAACTCAGACTTCAATCTCTGCTCGTCAAATTTCTACTTTCATGTATTGCACCCTATAAAATATCCAGGCATTTTGATATTAGTATTCAGCTTTCAAGCTTCAAAATGTTAAAAGACCCAGTGTACTTTGGCGAACGGAATACGGTAATTTGTCATAAATCGCTACCTCTTGAAACATTATATTGTCAGAATATGGGTTTGATTTTATTCCTTTAAGAGCGACCATTAATTTACAATTTGTCCATTCGGATTGATATACATAACCAATGCCAATATCACTAATTATTTGGAAATTTCCAAATTCTTTGTAATCAATATTGTTTATGTGTTTTCTACTAATTAATTCATTTACTTTCATATTGACGTTTAGAAATTTTGATGCACAATTGAGCAAACCTCAAGAACCTTGAGGTTATGAAATAGTTGTTCACGTAGTATTACGTATTACGTACGTATGTGCCTACGTACATACATACATATTTGGATTGACAAAAAACTAATAAAATCTAATTATGCAGAGTAGGTAGGCGCTTAATGATACCACAAGATTAAATATATTGTCTCTAATTATGGCATAGATTATACCATTATAATAGTAAACATTTTTGTTTTGTTATGGTACGTACGTAAGTAAACATAATTATACAAGCATTTATCAAAAATGTTTATTGTGACCAAATATTTTCTAGTTTAAAAGATATAGAATGTACGTACGTAAGGTATAAAAATTTTGAAATGCTTGTCATACTAAAGTTTTGAAAAAAAAATACTTGTAAGGCTTATTATTCCGCTTGTAAATGATACAAATCGACTGACTAATTTGGTTAAATATTCCTTTTAGCATAGTTTAAATAGTACTATTTGAATAAAAGAGAAAATTCTATCTATTTATCTGTTTATCAATATGTGATAAAGTTCTGTATGCTGTTACATTAAACAAGATTTACACAAATAGAATCTTCCACAGTACAGTAATTTATGAATTGCAGGGCTGATGTGCATATCTGATATGCGTATATAATTGCTTGTATTACATACAAATCAACATGCTTTTTTGTAAAATTTATTACAAATACTGCGGAATTTAATTCAATGGAAGATTTAGAATTGACAACTACATTCGATTATATTGTTTTACCGGGTAATTGGGAGATTGAAAATAAATCACCATTTATTAACATAGATTCAAGTGGAGCTGAAGTGAGTTATACAGGTAAGATGAATAGTGGATACGCACCGAAGCATATTAAAATTCCGAATTGATGATCGTTAATCGTTGGTAATTCAACTAATTTATCAAAAACTTTTAAAGATCCTGATGATAATAAAGCTATTATAATTCGTGCAAATAATCCAATTCCTTTAGAGTGTGGGATATTTTACTTTGAAATTAAAGTTATAGATAAAGGAAAAAATGGGTATGTTAATCACCTTTTGTTACGATTTTTTTTATAAACCTTTAATTTTATTTATTGATAGAATGATTGGAGTTGGATATTGTACAAATCAAAACGATAAAGAAATAGGCGATTCATATGTAAAATCAAATTATATACATGAAATGCTCATGCCAGGTAATAATTAATAAGTTCTATTCTCTATTATCATAGATTATACAATATCAAACATCATAAATAATATCCCTTAGGGCAAGAATATATGGAAAAGAGGAAAATGGATTGTGGGGATGTAGTTACCATGGTGATGATGGATATTCATTTTATTTTGGAAGTGGCGAGCTGTATGGACCAACATATACTACTGGTGACATTATTGGGTGTTATTTAAACTTCATAAAGAGAATAGTATTTTATACTAAAAACGGAGTCAACTTAGGTAATTAAACGGTTTATAAATTAAGCTTTATTATTTCACAAAGCAAAGTAAAATGATATTAATAACATATTTTAAGGAATTGCATGCCATCTTCCTGATGATTTGAAAGGCATTATATATCCATGTGTTGGATTTAGATCACAAGGTGGATCCGTAAAAGTAAATTTCGGACGTGAAACATTCAAATATTCTGGTAATTTGTCTAAAGGTTAAATTGTTATCTTATTTAGAATTTAACCTAGTTTATATGTTTATTTTAATTAACAGCAATGACCAACGAAGACATTAATAAAAAATCAAATATTATATTAATATAAAAATATCAAGAAGAAGTTCATTTTATTGCGAGCAGAAATGGAAATATAATTGTGAATTTAGTAGGTGAACTAACAAAATCATTAGAAAAAAAGCAAAATATTCAAGGACATATATTTTTTCTTATGGGCGAATTTGATAAAGCACTTGACACTTTAACTAAACTGCTAGAAACTGAACCAGATAATATAAAAGCACTAAGATATCGAGGAGAAATTTATTATATGATGAAAAAATATAATGAATCAATTGCTGACTTGAAGAAATTATTAGAAATTAAGCCTGGTGACGAATGGGCAACAAAGGCCTATGAATTAGTTGAAACATTGTAAGCATAATGAGCATTTGTGAATTTGGGTTTAAATTTGTTAAAAGTAAATCTAACTAATTCTCATACTTTGTGTCCCTACAGTTCGTAAGTTCTTTTCACAGAAAATCATATACAGTAACAAATGTTAATTCTAACTAATCTATATATTTTGTTTCTATAGTCTGTAAGTTCTTTACAGATTTTTTTTTCCTTTTTTTTAACAAAAATCACATACAAAACAATACACTACCCAACATTAAATCTAACTAATCCATATACTTTGTATCACCTCTGTAGTCAGTATGTTCTTTGCAAAATTTTTTTACAGAAATAGTGTACAAAACAATGGACTAACAAATGTTAATTCTAACTATCCATAAAATTTGTGTCGCATCTATAGTCGGTTAGTTTTTACAGAACTTTTTTGCAGAAAGTCACATACATGACAACATACTAACAAATGTTAATTCTAACTAATCCATATACTTTGTACTATATAGTCTGTAAGTTCTTCACAGATTTTTTTTTACAGAAAATCATATACAAAACAATACACTAGCAAACATTAGTTCTAACTAATCCATATACTCTATAGTCTGTAAGCTCTTTACAGAATTTTTATAGAAAATTACATGCAAAGCAATATACTAATAAACATTAATTCTAACTAATCTATATACTTTGTATCACTTCTATAGTTTGTAAGTTCTTTATAGAATTTTTTTACTGAAAATTATATAAAATTAATATACTAATAAATATTAATTTTAACTAGCCGGTAAGTTTTATAGAATATTTTTTTTTAATAAAAATTTTGTACAAAACAATATACTAATAAACATTAATTCTAACTAATCCACATACTTTGTGTTTTTAGCTCGTAAGTTCTTTACAGAAAAAATCATATACAAAACAATTTATTAGTAAATATTAATTCTAACTATTCTATAGTTTTTTACAAAATTTTTTTTATAGAAAATTATATACAAAACAATGTACTAATGAACATTAGTTCTAACTAATCTTTATACTTTGTATCATTTCCATAGTCTGTAAGTTCTTTATAAATTTTTTTTTACAGAAAATCATATAAAAAATGAATTTTAATTCTATTTTTGTATCATCTATATAGTCTGTAATTTCTTTACTACATAACAATACACTGATATTAATTTTAAATAATCTATATATTTTGTATTATATCTATAGTTGGTAAGTTCTTCAAAAATGTTTTACAGAAAATTATATACAAATCAATATACTAGTGAATGTTAATTAGTGAATGTTAAATCTAACTAATCCACATACTTTGTGTTTTTATAGCGAGTAAGTTCACAAATTTTTTTTTTACAAAAAATCATATATAAATTAATACAATGAACATTAATTTTAACTAATCTATATGTTTTGTGTTCTTATAGTGAGTAAGTTTTTTAAAGAATTTTTTTACAAAAATTATATACAAAACAATATACTAACGAATGTTAATTCAAACTAATTATATACTTTGTATCAACTCTATAGTCGGTAAGATAATAAGACCTGTTTTTTACAGAAAATTATATAAAGATCAAGAACTAATATGAATATATATTTTAACTAATCTATATACTTTGTGTTCTTATAGTGAGTAGGTTCTTTGCAAAAATTTGTTTTTACAAACAAATTAATAAACAAATATTAATAAACTGATCTACTTACTTTATCAGTTATGTTTTATAGCAAGTATGTTCTTTACAAAATTTTATTTTTACAAAAAATTATATGCAAAACTAAATATTAATTTTAACTAATCCATATACTTTGTATTCTTATAGTGAGTAAGTCTTTTTAAAAAATTTTTTACAAAATCACATACAATTCAATACAACAAATATTCCAACTAATTTACATATTTTATGTCTTTATAAACTGTGGCTTCTTGTCAATGAACTGTCTTAAGGCAGAGGCTGCTAAAGGGTCACGGAGTCATCTTGGTTCCTTATCTTTCTTATATTCTTTTACTAACGCTTCGGCCAGCCTTCTTTTTCAAGGTCAGTTTCGTCCAACTCCCAGCATGCATCGTGCGATTCGTAGACATACTCAAAGTTATGTACGAAAATACTACTTGCTCTATATAGTTTTTTAACGTATTAAAGTTTCTTTATGAATTTTTTTTTCCAACTCCAGTCTTTACTCTGATGACTCCAACACCATAATATCGGCCACTTGTACAAATGGTTTACTTATTTAACTTCTGGCGCTACATACGGCATAACACTATTAATTTTTTCTTTAATTCATGTCAGATAATGATGAAAGTCCTAAAACATATTGTATCCACTTGGATTTCTGCATTCGATACCACAATATGTTTTCAATTCTTCAGCCAATTTCTGATTCTGTCGTGAGTTCACATTATCCTATTCCGCTGATTGGCTCATCATCTATCTTTTGGAACTCTAACAAATTTTGATCACAGTCACAACTTCAGCAGACTTTTGGTAACAAACAAATGCCCTGTGTCCATCTTTCTCAACTCCAATTACATTATGGTAACAGGCACCAGCGGCTTTTATTTCCAACATTACCCATATCTGCTAATTTTGATCGTAAATGGATGCTTTATGTTTATTCTTTTCAACTCAAATTTCCTTTCCTCTCAATATCCCATATCATATATATTCTATTGATAACAGATACCAATGGCTTCATTTCCAACAGAATTATTCATATCTGCAGATTTTAATTGCAAATGTATACCTCGTTACAATGTCCAACATCACATGTTCCATCCGTATTTTCCATTATTATTGTAACGTCCTTGCAAAATCTATCTGCTAATGCCTTTTTTACTTCACCCCAAGATTATTTTACCAAGATCCAGCGAGGTCAACTAGTGCTATTGCGAAATGCACCTGGTATGCTTTTCCCCCGCCTGGTCCCAGAAAATAATCGTAATGAGCAGAATTTTTATTATGCATATCAGCAGATTTCTGGACTAAACAAATGCCTTGTGTCCTCTCTCTTTTTTTTAACTCCAATTCCAATATGGTAACAGACACCAACAGCTTTCACTTCAACAGCATAACCATATCTGCAGATTTAGATCATAAATGAACGCTTTATGCGCCTCCTTTTTACTTCCAATTTTCTTTACATCACAATGTCCAACATCATACTTTTTCCTACTTCGCCACAAGACTATTTTTTACCAAGATCCAGAGGGTCGGCATAATATTCCTTTTCCTTCTTCTGGTCCCAGAAAATTACCGTGAAGATTGAAATTTTTAGCATTACACATATCTGCAGATTCCGCAGATTCTCGGTATTAAACAAATACCTTGTGACCCATCTGAAAAACAGACACCAACAGCTTTTATTCCAACAGCTCTACCCATAACTGCTGGTTTGATCATAAATGAATGCTTTATGTTCTTCCTTTTCAACTTCAACTTCCTTTACATTACATTGTTCGATATCCTATGTTTCGTCAGTATTTCCTATCCTTATTGCAAAGTTCTTGCAACATGCATCTACTAATGCTTCTTTCTACTTCGCTACAAGATAATTTTTACCAAGACCCAGAGAGATCAGCCTAGTGTTCTTTCCCTCTCTCTGGTCCCAGAAAATTATCGCGAAGATCAAAATTTCTAATAATGCATATAATCGCAGATGTTTGGTAACGAACATGCCTTGTGTCCTTCTTTTTCAACTCCAATTTCATTATGATAAGAGACACCAACGGCCTTTATCACCACGGCATTACCCATATCTGTAGATTTGAGCACAAATGAATGCTTTATGCTCATCCCTTTACAACTCCAATTTCCTTCATGTCCAACCAACATCATTTGTAGGAATTTCTGCAAAATACACCTTCACCGAGATCCAGAGAGAGGTCAACCTGTGTTCTTGCACCATGCATCGGCCCTTACTTTTCCTCCTTCTGGTCCCAGAAATTTATCGTGAAGATCGAAAATTTTTATGAATTTTTTTTTTTTGGAGTCGTCCAAAACGATATAACAGCTTTCATTTGGTAATTCAATATTGAAAATTTCCTGAAGACTTGAAAAATTCTCCTTCTTTCTTGCTAAAAAATCTGGCTTGTTCTTGCGACGTAGCTGGACCCAATGTCGAGCAGAAAATTCAAAGAACAAAGAGATCGATGCAGATCATCAGGTTACCTAAAATACCATTTCGTCAGTGATCTGCTGTCACAAGGAAAGTCCGGTGACTCGCAATAATGTCCCGCCTTGTGACTTCGCGGTACAGAATTACAAATTACATTTCAAGATCAGGTGTAATATAATGAACGTTTATCAAACATCACTTATTTCTCAAAACGAAGAAAACCACCTTTAGTGATAACCCTGAGTGATTTTACTATTATAACTACTTAACCTCTGACCTTGTTATGACCTGCAAACTTTAACTTTAAAAAATTTTTCTTACGCAACAAACTTTGCTCAAAATTTTTATGTATGTTGGAAAGTTGTTTAATTTTCTTGTATTATGGGTTGGTAGGCTATATTGGATGTGGAGGTCGAATAAATTGACTGTTGGTAATGAACTTCTTTGGTTTAAGATTTTTTTTTTTTTTTTTTTTAGATTCTTTTGCACTTTGGCTAAAGTTATAGAAGGCGATTTTATATTTGTAAAACGTCCATTTCCTAAAAAGGGGGTCGTCTAAAGCCAGGTGCGTTCACGTGATAGAAAGCCAATCAAATCGTAAAATTTGATCTTTACGGATCAGCCCGACGAGACAAAAACAAAGAAAAAAAGTGAAAAACGCCGAAAATATAAAAAACGAGTGTTTAAACCTGTCTAGGAGCATTAATAAAAAATGTCGGGAAGACAATTTTACTTATAAGTCAATCCTAACCCTAACCCCTAACTAACCCTTACACTAATTTTAATTAAATAATCAAAAAACATATGAACGCACCTGGCTTTAGCCATCCCCCTAAAAAGTACATAAATAAGTTACTCGAGTAATTGATGTGCATCAGCCAATTAGACAGACTTCAGCCTATGCACGCCACATATTCGCCAGAACACATTAGTGATAGTTTGACGGCTATTGAATATATTAACAATTAAAAATTACTCTTAACACATAAAGAAAAATTATAAAACGATTTAAAGCGTGTTACTATTAAAATTTTTAAAATTACAAACAAGCTTTATTAAAATTTTGCAATATATAGATAATCCCTTTTGTATTTAATTAATTTTTCTAAGTTGAATTTTAAATGCATTTATCTCATTGTTGAAATCCGATAGTAGCTCAAAATAAGGATTCATAATAAAAATTTCTTGAACATAAGAGATAGGAATTAGTCATTAATTTTATATTAAATTTAAGATAGTTCGTCCAACACTTAACGAAATTCATGGATTTACCAACTGTTTGGAATCTCGATGATAAATCTACTTATTTAAGCGTATATTCGAGTGGACTTAGAGTAAATTATGAAGGTGGGACTTAGTGATAGGCAAATAAATTTCATGCGCATGAAATTTTTATCTGCTTTATGCCTATACGTACAGTCTAGTTAGCTCAAATTATCAAAAATTTTGTTAATAAGCACGTTGCATTTGCCTAGAGTATTTATATAGGATTACATGGAAAGAGTTAATATTTCCGAATTAATCCAATTTTCTTTAAATAAATAGGTTCGGGATTTGCCGGCGCAATACGGGCAAATCATCCAATTCCCCCACAATGCAAGTTGTTTTATTTTGAAGTTGACATTATAGACGATGGAAAATCTAAGTATACTGAAATATATTTTTCAATAATTAAAATAAAATTGTTTTAATGTTACTTAAAATTTTTGCATTCTTCTATTCAAAAGAAATATCGTAATTGGGTTTTGCGAAAAATCGTTTGATTTAAATGGAAAAGCGCTTGGTGAATAAAATTTTATTTGTTTTTTTTTTTTTTTGCGCATTGAACATATATTTAATAACGGTTTTTCATAGGATGGCATGATGGTTCCTGGGGTTATCACGGATATAATGGCAAATTTTATTGTTGCTCGACAAATGGCAGTCCATATGGGCCATCGTTTTCTACCGGCGATACCATTGGATGTTGTTTAAACTTTAAAAATAACACTGTATTCTATACTAAAAATGGTATAAACCTAGGTAATTATTGAAATGATTTATATTTTTGCCGTTTTATATTATGCAACTCACGGTAGTTTAATATTTTACCACATAAATTTCAAGGTATTGCATTCCGAAATTTAAAAGGGACTTTGTATCCTTGTGTTGGATTGCATCGGCAAGGTCAAGCTATAGAAGTAAATTTCGGTAGTAGAAAATTTAAATATGCAGGTAATGCGGAATAGTTATAAGTGTAGTTTTATTTTGATTTATAATTTAATACGTAAATTTCTTGCTAATAGCAACTACTAGTAATAATATGGGTGATGAATTATTAAAAAATAAGTTGATCGATGCATTTAATATGTGCATTAATACGGCAAATATATATACACTTGAAGATTTAAAAAATTCACTGAAAATAAAACAAGATTATGCTCTTAAATTTCGAGGAAAATTTAATTTTACCATGGGAAGTTATGAAGATGCAATTATTGATCTAACAAAATTGCTTGATATTGAACCAAACAGCAAATTTGCACTAAGATATCGAGCAGAAGCCTATTATCTAATGGAAAGATATATGGAAGCAATTATTGATCTGTCAAAATTGCTTGATATTGAACCAAACAACAATTTTGCACTAAGATATCTAGAAGAAACCTTCCGAACGAAGAAAGCAATTATTGATCTAACAAAATTAGTCGGTATTGAACCCAGTGATGATATAGATGAATCATTAAAAAGAAAATTGATAGATGCATTTAATATGTGCAATAATGCAACGAATACGTATACGCTTGATGATTTAGAAAATTTACTGGAAACCAAACAAGATACTGCACTTAAATTTCGAGTAAAATTTAATTTTATCATGGGAAGATATCAAGATGCAATTATTGATCTAACAAAATTGCTTGATATTGAACCAAACAGCAAATTTGCACTAAGGTATCGAGCAGAAGCCTATTATCTAATGGAAAAATATAAAGAATCATTCAATGATGTGAACAAATTACTAAAAATTGAGTCAAATGATGAATGGGTATCAAAACATTTTGAAAAAATCTGTAAAAAAACCTGTGAAAAGTAAATATAAAGTTATTCTGCTTTATGAGTATTCATATTCTCTAATTAATTATATACACGTTGAATTAATAGGGAGTAAGCATAATATTTATTTTTTTTTAATTATATTTATGCGATATAAAACAAATAAGTAGGTTTTGCCCAGTATGTGCATAACGTATATTTAAAATTTATTATAATTGATGATGTCTTTTGCAAATTACCTTCTTAATCAACTATATATTTGTTAAATAACCAGATCGTGAGTGTAAATTATTATTTAATATATCCTTAAATACGCTTTTGATTTAAGCATTTTAATAATCAGTTACAATTGTTAATTTTATAGCATGTAACTACACAGTCTATGTGCTGATGAATCATATGAATTAGGATATTTCTATCTTCACGGAATTAACGTTAAAAAGGATGAGTATAAAGCGTTCGCTCAGTTCGAAAAATCTGCTAATATGGGGCATACCGAAGGAATTAATTGTCTTGGCTATTGTTACGAACATGGAATAGGAATTGGAAAGGATGAAAACAAAGCATTCACATATTATAAAAAATCGGCAGACGCGAATAATTCTAACGGAATGTATCAAGTTGGTTATTGTTATTATTTAGGAATTGGAGTCGAAGTCGATAAGCATAAAGCGTTTACATATTATCTGAAGTCTGCTGAGGCAGGTAATTCAATGGGAATTTGGAAAATTGCCTGGTGTTATTTTTACGGAATTGGCATGGAAGAAAATAAAACTAAATTTGCTGAATGGATGAATAGGTATGTCAAATTTTTTTTTTTTATTATAACGTATGTAGTTTTTCTTACAGAATTTAATTATCAGCGAGTAAGCACTATTTTCAGCAATTTAAGCTCATAAATATGTATTTAATGTTTGTGTTATTTTAGCCCGTAAGTATAAAAATTATTTAATAGTTTACGAAAAGATAGAAAATCAAAATTAAAAGCATAAATACTTATTTACCATACGTACAAATCATTTCATTCGCCTTAATAATTTCAGTATGTACGTATAATGAGTATTAAAAATCTTATTCATAAAAGCAATAAAATAAGTTTACAAGCAAGAATAGAGATTGGATCCGTCGAGAAATCTTTATCTGGGCATGATTAGTTTACCTAGCTTGCCCGGGTAAATTATTATATATCTCGGATCACTATATAATAGTACTTTTTACCCGGATCCAATCCTAAACAAGAACATAAATACTTATTTACTATTACGTACAAATCATTTCATTCGCATTTAGTTAGTGAGTACAAAGAAGCTTTGATAATTTATTACATAAAAACAGAAAGGCAAGTTCACGAAACAAGAAATAGATACTTATCTACCATTACATATAAACCATTTCATTCACATTAATTTAGTAGGTGAGTATAAAGAGCATTTAATAATTTTACTACATAAAAACAGCAACAAAACAATAATATAAATACTTATTTATCATTACGTGCAAATCATTTCATTCGCATTAAACGTTTCATTCAGCACGTGAGTATAAAGACATTTAATGATTTTCTACGTACATAAAAACAGCAAAACAATTTCATAAAACATCATAAATATTAATTTACTATTACGTACAAATCATTTCATTCAGTTCGTGAGTATAAAGAACATTTAATAATCTTACTATATAAAAACAGTAAAACAAGATCACAAAACAAGAGCATAAATACTCATTTACAATTATGTACAAATCATTTCAATCGCATTAATCATTTCATTCAGCGAGTGAGTATAAAGAACATTTAATAATTTTACTATAAATAAAAATAACATAACAAGTTCACAAAACAAGAACATAAATACTTATTAACCATTATGTATAAATCATTTCATTCGCATTAATTTAGTCGGTGAGTATAAAGAACATTAATAATTTTACTACATAAAAACAGTAAAACAAGTTCACAAAACAAGAACATAAATCCTTATTCGCCAATACGTACAAATTATTCTATTCGCATTAATCATTTCATTCAGCGAGTGAGTATAAAGAACGTTTAATAATTTCACTACATAAAAAACGGTAATACAAGTTCACAAACAAGAATATGAATACTTATTCCAATACGTACAAATCATTTTATTCGCATTAATTATTTCATTCAGCGAGTGAGTACAAAGAACATTTAATAATTTTACTGCATAAAAACAGTAAAACAAGTTCACAAAACATAAATGCTTATTTACCATTACGTACAAATCATTTCATTCGCATTAATTTAGACGGTGAGTATAAAGAGCATTTAATAATTTTACTTCATAAAAACAGCAAACAAGATCACAAATCAAGTTTATAAATACTTAATTACCATTTCGTACAAATCATTTCATTCACATTAATTTAGTTAGTGAGTATAAAGAACATTTAATAATTTTACTACATAAAACAGCAAGGCAAGAACATAAATGCTTATTTACCATTACGTTCAAATCATTTAATTTAGTCGGTGAGTATAATGAACATTTATTGCATAAAAACGGCAAAACAGGTTTTACACTACAAGAACATAAAAAATTCTAATTTGCCATGACGCACAAATCATTTAATTTAGTCTGTGAGTATAAAGTAAATTTAATAATTTTACTACATAATAACAACAAAACAAGTTCACAAAACAATAACATAAATACTTATTTACCGCTCGTACAAATCATTTCATTCACATTAATTTAGTCGGTAAATATAAAAATTATTTACATTCGATATAAAGTTTAAAAGCGCAGGTGCGAAATAAATTATTATTTATCATATAGAAATTCTGAATATGGAAAATGTGCTCATTGTAATGAAGATAATACGAATGAAGCATGGTGTCTATCATGCGATCCTGACATAGCAACACGGTTTACAAGTAGAAATAAGGATATTGACAATTGCATGAAAATGCTCCAACTTAGAGTCAAAGCATATGAAGATGCGATTGAATGGATTCCATTTGATAGATTATCAAATTTTAAAGAAATTGGTAAAGGAGGTTTTGGCTCTGTATATTCAGCACTCTGGTTGGATGGCATACGAAAAGTTGAAGATGGTGATAACGATATCTACAAAAGAGCACGTGAGCCTTCCAGCATCGTTGCACTCAAGACGTTGGCTGGTTCTAAGGAAAACAATTTTGATTTTTTAAAAGAAGTGAGTTAATTTATTGCTATAAAAATTGATCTAATAATTGTTTGAAACTAATTTATTTTTTAATCCTTAAGTTTATAAGTTTTATGACATGCAAATTAAACTATAGTGAGCTCGTATATGGCATAACTCAAAATACAGAAACAAAGGAATACTTGATGGTATTTCAATTTGCTAAAAATGGGAGTCTTCATAAATATTTAAAAGGGAATTTCTGCAACCTTACATGGCAGACTAAATTACAAATACTTAAGGATATATCATATGATTTACATCGTATTCACGATTTTGCAGGATACATTCATGCTGATTTTCATAGTGGCAACATTTTGCTTGACCAACGATCATATATCACGGATCTAGGATTGTCTAGAAAAAAAGTTGAAGGGGATTTAGAAGGAGAGATTTATGGAGTTATGCCCTATGTTGCACCAGAAGTTTTATTAGGCAAGCAGCAGTTTACACAAGCAGCAGATATTTATGGGTTTGGTATTATTATGGTAGAAATGACAAGTGGACAAAGACCTTTTGACGGTGATGAATTTGATACAAATCTTGCAGTCAAGATTTGCAAAGGATTACGACCAAAGTTTGCTCCTCAAATACCTAAATGTTATATTGAATTGGCTGCAAAATGCATGAATTCTGATCCACAAAAGCGGCCCAAAGCTCGTGATGTTCATGAAACAATAAATAATTGGTATAATTCTATAGCTAGTTCAGCTAATAATAAAATTAAAAAGCAATTTATAGATGCAGATAAAGGTATTAAATCATTGCCAATATCAAAGCATTCAGATGAAATGTATGCTAGCAAAATTATTGGCACAAAATTAATTTCAAAGGCAGTTGAAGGTATTTATTTACAATTAATATATTAAAATTGTATTATATTAATTTGTTTAAAAATATTATTATTTATTTAGCTTTGTCAAATGTTGATTCTATTCAAAAATCTTAATATTAATAAATTTATTTTATTTATTTTACAATTTGTAATTAGTAATAATTTAATTTGCTTTAAAAGACTAAATAGATAAAAACTTTTGTGAATATAGTATGCCTATTTGATTAAATTGTTAAATCAACTGATGTTTATCTTGAAAGAAGTTATACTTTAACTTTTTTATTAGGTTATAATAATTTTTTATATATTCAATTATTATTATTATAGTACTTATATGTTACTTATTTGATTTAAATAAAATTTGAAGTAAATAAATATTTGTAAATAGTTTATTAATTGGTTAATATTTTGTCTATTTTGAAATGTATTTTTCCATGGCTATAACTTTTATACATAATTTTATTTGGAAAAAGTACTATTCTTTGGTCTGTTGAATGTCCTTGATTTACTTATTTATTTATTTATGTTAATTGTATAGTAACTCAATTTATAATATGTTTAGTTTATAAATCTCAATTGATAAGTAGAGCTAAATATGTCAATAACAAATTTAAATTGTGTATTCAAGTTTATATTATTAAAATTAAATCATTTACTTTTTTTTTAATTTGACTTGACTAAAAATTACTCATTTAAAAACTATTTGTCAAAAAACTACTTGTCTAAATAAACTACTCATCTAAAAAACTATTCATCTAAAAAATGCTATTCATCTAAAAAAACTATTCAATTAAAAAACTACTATTCTTAAAAAACTATATATCTAAAAAACTACATATCTAAAAAACCAGCTTTGTCAATAATAGCTCTCTTCAACATGTTTGAATTCTAACAATACTTATTTGAATGTACTAATTTAGCTTATAACTACTAAACACCTTATAGTTACCTAGTAGTTACCTGCAACTTGTTTAACATCTAACAATTTATAATTGTCAAGAGGTTTAGTAAGTTGAACTTTTTAAAAAAAGTTTTTAAAGCAAAATAAGACAAATAGTATATTATAAAAATGAAACAAACCACTTATTTTGAAGGTATGATTCTTAGCTTTATTATTTTTCTGCTTTAAACTTAGAAAATTGAAGTGTACTTTATGAAAATAGACTACTATATCTTGTATACAAATATTTTTTTTAGGAAACCCCAGAAATGTCATTTAAAGAGAGCTTACCATTGCAATTTACTATGAAAATGGGTCAATCATATAAATATTGATCACTAAAATTTTGAAGTAAAAAATTTATACCCATAATCTGCATGACAAATCATGTGACTTCTATGAGATTTTGCAGATGCACATCTTTTAATTTGCTATAGTAAACATATACTTTGTGATATTACATATTATTCTATTTCTAGTATAATAATAGTATTTCGTTAGTGCTATTTAAGCTTGCAAATATTTACAACTATTGTATTATATTCATTAATTGTAGTATTTCACAAAAAGGATCCAAATAGAATTAGTATTTTTAATGAATATGCATGTAGCATTTCATAAAGGGCACTAGATCTGAAACAGTATATATAATTAAGGGTAGGGTGAACATAGATCATTTATCATATGATTTTAGTAGTACAATGAGATTTATATAGAAAATAAAAATGTGCTACATATAAAACTTTTTACAGTTGTTATTAATTTAGCCAAAAATTTTATAATATGTAGTACAAAATACTTTTTTTATAATAGTATAATTTTAATAAATATAGTACTTGAAAAATTATAATTCTATGTCATAATGTTTTCCTAAGTTGGCTCAAATTTTTCTAAGTTATACAAAAATGATTAATTCTGATTGGTTGAATCTATATTGTTTACAATCGTGATTGGTTGATCACCTGATTTCATATGATCACAATGTGATCACTATTAAAAATAATCTGCATTTACCCTACCCTTAATATGAAAAATATACTACTAGCAACAGGCTTTGCTTGTCTCTCACATATGTCTGTGGGCTAGTACTAGTCCTTTAAACTTGCTATACAAACTGGATCTGAATCCAGACCCAAATCTGGATCTGGGTTATGCAGTAAGTTTGAAGAACTACTACTATCTACAGATACATGTAAAAGACAAATATAGCCTATTGATAGTAATATATTTTCCATATTAAATATATGTACTGTTTTAGTTCTGGTTCCTTTTTTGATATGCTACTTTCATATCTATTAAAAATATTAGATCTATTCAGAACCATTTGGTTCTTTTGCACAATACTAATTAATTGTATATTTATCAATTGAGGTATTTGCTATGTATTATACAATACATTTTAATTTTCTTCTCAAGTTGAAACATTTGAGTAAAAACCTAAAAGTGGTTTGTTTCCATAGTTGCATATAATAATGCCATTGAGTGTTATTTTATGACACAAGTCTAAGGTAAGCAGGACCCCAAATAATTTATGTGAGCTTATATTTAAGTATCATAGTAAAATTTTTTTGGTTAGCACTTTTATATTGGTATATATAAGCTATATTTTAAATATTAGATAAAACTTTTACCAAACCTTAACTTTTTTTGAAATACTAAAAAAAACCAAAATTACTTTCTCTAAAAAAAAAAAAAAAAAATTATGTTCTCTAAAAAAAAAAACTAAATTATGCTCTCTAAAAAAAACAGAATAACATTTCTAAAAAAAACAAAAAAACCTGAATATATTCTCTAAAAAAAAAAAACCAAAAAAAAACAGAGATAAAAAATTTTTTAAGCCCATTTGATCCATAAGGTAGCATAGATTATAAATATATATTCTATAATATGTGAAAAAAAACTTAAAAAACCCAATTTTACATTATTTTTTTCTAATTTTTGCATCTTTATGGTTTTTATATTTTTTAATTTTTGTATTTAGAGCCATGTCATTAATTTTTTGATTATTTTTTATCAGAGGCCTATACTCTCTCCCTCTTTCTTAATATATATAGTCAGGTTCTTATATATAATTTCAACTTTTTTTACCCCTCCCTTCCTAAAAAATCATCTAATTTTTGTCACTCTTCTTATTATGTTCTGGATTTTTTATTAGCACATATCAAATATAAGATTTATAAAAATTACTATTAGCATTCTTTTAAATATACTCTTTTTGCCTATCAGTTGTTTTCAAATATAACCTTTTTCTCTAATATCTACTTTTCAAATATAATCTTTTTTTTAAAAAAAGGTCTCCATTAGCAATTTTTCAAATATGACCTTATATAGTTTATTCAGGGTTCTAGCTGAGCTAATAGTTAATCTGAGCAAATGTGAATTATAATTTTTTATAACTAAAAATCTTCTGCTAAATTAATTATAACAATTTTTTATATACTTCAGTTTTGTATAATTTTGTGTACCTCAATTCAGATCAACTAATAAAATTGTTCAGCTTATTTTATAATAAATAATTTATAATCAACCTAATGTATTGCAAGGAATATTGATTTAATTTATCAATTTGTTACTTAAATAACTCGTATCTTGTTATACTTCGAATTGTATGATTTTTACTCATGAGTCAGAATATAGAATATATTCATCATTGTAAATAGTAATTTAACTTTTTAAACGATCAAATAATTCAAACCAGTTAATTTGATCAAATGATTTGAGATATTTTGAGTTTAATTCGTAAATTACAAGTCAACACGAGTTCAACTATCAACAAGGAAGTAAATTCATGAATATTGTATAGCACTGTATACAATATCTTTAATAATAATATATTGTGATTAAATACTTGGATAATACATATAGGTAAAGTAATACTATTATGATATATTCTATATACACAATATAACAATACAAACTAACTATTTGGGATGTTCCAAACTATATGATGAATAGTACCACATAGTTCTAACAATAGTAATAACATAGTAAATACCTAATGTGAACTAGTCATTATATAATTTAGGATATTTCAATTAGTTTGGATCCCTATTTAGTACATTAGCAAATTTATAATAGCATAATCTTACATAAGGTCTTACGAACCATAATATAAGCAAAATATTATGTAATATATTTTGAAATATTTTGAAATATCAAATTTTTGAAATATTACGAAAGTAATTTCAAAATATTTCGAAATAAGATACAAATATTTTGCACCCTTTCAAAATATTTTAGGACTAAGAAACCAAGCTGGATCAGTAGATCTGTAATCTGGATTACGCATTAGACTAATTTTTCGAAATAGTTCGAAAAGTTCAAATTCTGTACTACAAGATCAGATTAGATCTTTTGTTTATAATTAGATCTTTTATTTTGTTTTTTTTTTACTTTTTAATCGTAACAATATATAATGATTAACAGATCTTTAGCAATTACATAGTGTCTTACCATGTCACAAAGATTCAACCTGAAACCAGGTAAAAAAAAATGAAAGTTCAAAATTTCTTAAGCCCATTTGATCCGTAAGCTATATCAGCAAATATTTTAGAAAGATAATTATTGATATATAGCAACAAATCGATATATAACATTTAGAATATAGCAATATATATCGATATTCTGATTATAAATCAATATATATCAAAAATCGATATATATCAGAAATAGATTATAATCGATATGCAACTATTGATCGATTATCATCGAATTTATATAAATCAATAATTATCATTAATTATTAAATCGATACTTAGCACATAGAATATACATTAAGATTTTTAACAATCAACTACTAAATTATAACCATTAAGATTCTTAACAATTAACTATTAAATTATAATAATTAAGATTCTTAATAATTGTGACAGATTAAAATGAAATCAGATTAAAATGAAATTTTTTTATTTATTAAGCAAAATTTTAAATTTTTTTAGAGGTCATTTTTGGGGTTTTTTTAGCATTAGGGTTAGGGTTTAGGGTTAGGGTTATTAATAAACAAGTATAAGTGGGTTTTATAAGCTTTAAAGGTGAGCAAAAGAGGTTCCCAGTTTCATTTTAATCTGATTTCATTTTAATCTGCCACATTTGTTCATTTAATTATTTATTAAGAATCAAATTCTGATTATAGCGTGTGACATTTTAATTTCTAAGCCATGTAGTACCATCATTACAAACAGGCGGTTAACTAACATAAACTAGTTTAACTAATTGCATAAAACCGTTTATGCATAAACTAGTTAAAGATCCTTCAAATAATTACATAAATCATATAACTGTTACAAACTAGCTCATATGTAACATTTATAGTTTTATGACGTATCAGCAGACGTGATAAACTAGATAGTTCAACCGGTTTAGGCTCAGACGATGACTGTTTGAGAATTCAATTTAGTACAATCTTAATTACGTACTTAACATTCCTGTTACAATCATCCGTGATATATTTTAATTAATGTGGCAGATTAAAATGAAATCAGATTAAAATGAAACTGGGACCTCTTTTGCTCACCTTTAAAGCTTATAAAACCCACATATACTCATTTATTAATAACCCTAACCCTAAACCCTAACCCTAATGCTAAAAAAAACCCCCCAAAAATGATCCCTAAAAAAATTTAAAATTTTCTTAA
Source organism: Gigaspora rosea (assembly GCA_003550325.1). NCBI lineage: Eukaryota > Fungi > Glomeromycota > Glomeromycetes > Diversisporales > Gigasporaceae > Gigaspora > Gigaspora rosea. Next base: position 28,751 of record QKWP01001290.1, on the reverse strand, counting down.
AAAATAGAAAAATTTCATTTTAATCTGATTTCATTTTAATCTGTCACAACAAATAAGTATCACCTCTTTGAACTAGGGTTTAGGGCACAGGAGCACAAGGCATGCCCCTAAGGGCATGCCCCAAGACCAAAGGGCATGCCCTTGTCATGTGATTTTATAAAGAATATTTTGATTGGTTAATAAGGTTAGATACTCAATAGAACCAAGCAAATTGTTTCTAAATAAATTTTTTAAACATTAAGTTAAAGTATCTAAACAACAAATAAAAAATTTTTATCAAGTATGGTTTAATAGTTGTTTAGATATTTTAACTTAATTTTTAAAAAAATTTATTTAGGAACAATTTGCTTGGTTTCTACTAACACCCCATATGAAGTTTTTAGCATGTTGCGAATTCGCAAACTATAAGTTAGCCACATGATTTAGAAAGGGCATGCCCATGGGCATGAGGGGCATGCCTCAGCACAAGGCATGCCCCTATGGGCATGCCTCAGCACAAGGCATGCCCCTATGGGCATGCCTAATTTTTTCTCCGTGCCCTAAACCCTACTTTGAACCCTTGTAGTCCTATCGCTAATTGTAACTGATATAGACGTTTTTAACGGCCCTAGATCGTGAAATCTGATGGAAAATTTTGATCTATTTTATGTACGCTTTTTAAAAATTTTGGAGATTTTTGTTGGTTTTTTTTTTGTTTTATAGTTAAGTTAGAATTTAGGGTTAGAGTTATTAGCAAAGACTAAAAGTGGATTTTGGTATGACTTTATATTTTCAAATTGAGGCACCCAAATTTCACCATTATTCAATTTCACAATATAAATCAATAATATAGTTTAGCCTTATATGTCGAACTAATTTGTTAACTTATTTACTACCTATTAGTTTAAATAATATAGAGAGAATTGAATTCCTCTTTAATTTCTCTTCATCCTTACTGGCTTCGGACCTAGCAGAGAGAGGATCCGAATTTCCTTGACGTCTGAAGCTGTGTGCAACCATGCGACCACAAGAATGAAATCAAATAAGTATAACAAAATACAATTATATGTCATCGGGAATTTAATAACTGCAGAATAGGATTTACTTTTTGTTTCTGTGCATTCCTTATTGTATATTATGCATTAAGAATAACTGCAGAAGATTACTTAAGTATGTACTCCGTATTTGGGGCCGCCTAAAAGAACCCCGAACAATACAAAAAAAGGGGGAAAAGAGTTAGTTCCGAAATTAAGCACCCAATTTTTTTTAGCGGAAATTGTAATGAAATCTTTGGCCCCCTAATCTGAGATTAAAAAAATTGGGGTGGAGGGGTGGTGGAACTATACGGTATAAATTTTTACCCAAAAAAAAACAAGTAAGTTGTCTGTCAATATTCAGGGTCCTTCTAAAACGAGGGCAATTCAATAAATAATGATTTACATGCTGCATAAATTGTATTGTTGATATTTATAACATAAAACCCATATTTGTCAGGTAGGCATGTGTAATGTTGCTCATACTTCACAAATATTTATGCGTAATTTAAATTATCTTTTTGCAGTATGGCTCAAAAGCTCGAAGATGCTCTTAAAAATTTGGATCTTCATGATTATTATGTTTATTATGAGTTTACTGCCTTTGATAAAATCGGTGAAGGGTATTTTGGAACCGTTTATAAGTCAAAGTGGAAAGATAAATCGGTTGCTCTTAAATGTCTCAAATTTGACACAAAACCAGGAGAAAAAGAGCTTCAGCAATTTGTCAGAGAGGTATTTGTTGATTTAAATTATTATTTCATAATGTAAATCACGCAAAATTCTTATTTAAATCGTATTTGAAGCTTCAACTTTTACAAAAAGTTAATCGACATCATCATCCAAATATTATTGAATTATATGGCGTTACCAAAAGTTAGTAAGAAAAATTTTTTAAATTAATAAGACTTGGAACCAATTACTTTATGTACTCAAATTAAATGCAGTCGGCTTTCCTTAAGTGACGGAGCACGCACTTTTGGAGAGAATCGATTGTTCCATCAAATTTTTAATAGTTAAATAAAATTGGTTTTTAAAATATATCGATGGCCATTTGTACAGATCCTTCAGAAGAAGAATATAAAATAATACTCCAATTTGCTGAAGACGGAAATTTGCGTGATTATCTAAAAAAACAGTTTTCTAATTTAAAGTGGGCCGATAAGCTTCGAATTGCAACTGAAATAGCATCCGGACTGGACTTTTTACATGATAATAATATTGCTCATCGTGATCTTGTAAGCATTATTATATCTTTAATGCTTGATTCATTTTTCAGATATTTCATAATCATCAAATTCAATTCATTTTTTAGCATCCAAGAAATATCCTAGTTCATCAAGGAACAATGATGATTGCAGATTTCGGTATATCAAAACAGATCAATGAAGCACCAAGTTCAAATTCTGCAATTTTTGGAACTCCAGCATATGTTGAGCCTCAATGTTTAGAAGACCCAGATTATATACGTGATGAGAAATCTGATATATATAGTTTTGGATTTATTTTATGGGAAATTTCAAGTGGTAAAGAGCCATTCCAATCGATTAGATCTGCAGATGCGATTCAAATACTTATATATCAAGGAAAAAGAGAACAACCAGTGGATGGTACACCCGAGCAATATGTTAGACTTTATACAGATTGTTGGGACGATAATCCAGCAAAACGTCCTGATATTAAAAAAGTTCTTGAAGTTCTTGAAGATCTAAATAATGTCAATGATTCTCAAGATACATCGCCTCAGTATAGTAATGTCGATCCTAATGCTTCAATTAATGGAAATTCATCTAAAGTTGATTAATTGAATTTAATTAATCTCAATATAAGTAAAAACAAATTGTAATGAGATAGAATGACATTTTCAGGATTAATTTTAACATATATTACAATTATTGTTGAAAATCAACAGTTTAAAAATAGAAAATTTTGTACTAGTATTATATTATCTAAAATATTTTATTAATTTAATGCATTTAATCTTAATTTTTTTTATAACATCTTTCCTTAAAATTCTATTATACTTTTCATAAAATTCTATTGTATCTTATTTGTTGAGAGCTTAAAACAACTCAAACGCACATCCTCTTTCGTATAATTTCAGGCAAATAATTTTAGTAGAAGATATAGTTCTTGACGTCTTAATATAAACCTACAATAAATTACCAGCATTATAACACCATTAAATGTAAGTGAGGTATTACGGCCAAGGAAAGATTGTGGCAGATGTTTTGTACCATTCAATGACTGCCCCTAGATCGCCCCAAATTTCACTTACATGTATTTTTGGTCAATAAATTAATGAGATTAAGTGTAATATATCATAATCAAGAAAAGTTATAACAAATGTTGTTTTGTCAAAAATTGCTTATTTCACAAAAACTTTTGCATATGAAACTATCTATTATGCATTAATAAAAGTTTTTCTTGAATAATTTTACTTTTAGCATGCTTAAATCTAAATTTTAATATAGACCCTAATACTTATATAAATGAGCTTTAAAAAAAATTCTATTAGTGCATTACAATAGTCATTTGTAGCTAAAGTTTGGTAGAGACTAGAGGAAAATATGATTCAATTCATCTTAGTAAAACATCTAAATTCGACTACTGTATCATGATATATTATGACTTTAAGCAAATTACAAGAACTCTTTATGTATACTTTAATAAAAGATAATTATTATATAAACATATGGGCTTACTTTTGTACTAAGTTAACTAATATTTTGTATTAAAAAGTTATTTATGATAATTAAGCTTTATATAATCTTATATTTTTGTAAAATTTAAATAATTTATTATTAATAGTAGTAAAAGTATTACATATAAAGTAATCCAACTTATATGGTGCAGGACATCTAGTCACATCAAAACGCTGAAATTTAAAATCTATATTTAAATATACATGGTAGCGCTAAATTTTTTTTTTTTTTTTTTTATTATAAAATACCATAGTTGAAACTTTATTTAAGTAAAAAGAATAATACATTTACATTTAAAGATTTCAAAACTACATTTGTGTTGCTATGTGCTATGATTAATTATTTCAAATTAATTGACTAGCTAGAATAGGTTGAAGAAAACCTCTAGCATATGCCATGGTATTATTGTATACAGTTTGTTAGGGAAAAATCTTGTAGAAACCATTTTTCTATAAAAGAAGAGAAATCTATATAAGATATATTTGATAATGATATAATTGTTGTATGGGGTGTACTTTAGCAATTTTTCAAATATGATCTTATATAGATTATTCAGGGTCCTGTTCAACCTAAAAAAAAAAAAAGTAACAACAAAACTACTTATCTTACAATATTCAGTATTCCACAAGACTTGTTCCAATCTCTTATCTAGTTTATAGTAACACAAACCTACAAAAGAAAAAATATATTTTAAATAAAACATAAACAATGAAAAAAAACAAACAAACAATAAAAAAAACTTAGCTTGCACAACCCAGTTCAAAAAAGCAAAGAAAAAAAACTCTATTTATAAGTTTCTGATTCTAGCAACAAAAAAAAGTTAGTACAAGTTCAAAGAAAAAAACCAACTAAAAAAATTACTTATTTTATAAAATCCTAGTACAAATTTCTACTAGTTTTTCTAGCAAAGCTTAAAAGAAAAAAAATAAATAAATGCAAAAAAAAATTTTTTTAAAATAAATAAATAAAAGCTTATGATATGTTGATAGGAAGAACTTTTTCTAAAAAAATTATTTTATTAATGAATAATTTTTTTTACCCAAATTTGATTTATACCAGCTAATCAAAATAGTCTGTATCATGTGTCATGCATATAAACAGACATGAATTTTCAAAATGATGTTTTTGATGCAATAGCTTAAAAAAATCAAAAATGTAACTATTGATGCTAGTGCTTCTACAGACCGGATTCAAACCAGACTTTAGTCAAGTCAGAGTCTGGTCAGATTTTTAGATTCAGACTTTTAGTCAAGTCTAAGTCTGGTCTGGGTCTGGTTTGAAGTCTGCAAACTGGTCTAAGTTAGAATATATTTATATGTATTTTTTGGTGCTGAACAAGTTTACTTAGTGCATTTTGTTAGAATAAATTAGTAAAATTTTATGAAACATAAGATTTTATAGAATTTTATTAATAAAATTTTATAAAAACTTATAATTTGCAAATTTTTATTAATTAATTCTAACAAAATGCACCAAGTAAACTTGATCAGCACCTAAAAATGTATTAAAACAGCTAGATTGTTTTTATTTTACTTGAAATTTAGAAATTTGATGCACAATTTTGAATTTTTGATTAAAAAAGACAAATTTTAATATCTTATCTCCAAATTTCAAGTAAAATAAAAACAACACTGCTGATTTAATGTATTTTTAGATGCTGAACAAGTTTACTTAGTCATTAAATTAGAAATAATTAGTAAAATTTTTGAATTATAAGATTTTATAGAATTTTATTAGTAAAATTCTAAAAAATCTTAAAATTCACAAATTTTTATTAATTAATTCTAACAAAAAACGCACTAAATAAACTTGTTCAGCATCTAAAAATACATTAAATTAGTAAGATTGTTTTTATTTTACTCAAAATTTGGAGAAAAGATGCATAATTTTAGATTTTTGATAAAAAAAGTTAAATTTAAGCATCTTTTCTCCAAATTTCAAGTAAAATAAAAACAACTCTGCTAATTTAATATATTTTTAGGTGCTGAACAAGTTTACTTAGTGCGCTTTGTTAGAATTAATTAATAAAAATTTGTGAATCATAAGATTTTATAGAATTTTATTAATAAAATTCTATAAAATCTTATGATTCGCAAATTTTTATTAATTAATTCTAACAAAGCGCACTAAGTAAACTTGTTCAGCACCTAAAAATATATTAAATTAGCAGAGTTGTTTTTATTTTACTTGAAATTTGGAGAAAAGATGCTTAAATTTAACTTTTTTTATCAAAAATCTAAAATTATGCATCTTTTCTCCAAATTTTGAGTAAAATAAAAATAAAATAGCTGTTTTAATGCATTTTTAGGTGCTAAACAAGTTTACTTAGTGCATTTTGTAGAATTATTTAATAAAACTTAAATTATAGGATTTTATAGAATTTTATTAATAAAATTCTATAAAATCTTATGATTTATAAAATTTTACTAATTAATTTAAAAAATATATAGAATTATATTCAAACTCAGACTAGCTGCAGACTTTGGACCAGATCTGAACTGGACTTATAGTTGAGTCTGAGTCTGGTCTGAAGTCTGAAATTATTAAATTTAGAGTTTGAATCTGGTCTAATTCCAGACCAGACCTGGACCAGATCTAGAAGCACTAATTGATGCATCAAAAATGTAACATTTGTATTACTATATGTAAAAACCTTAAAAGTTCTCTGCTACACTTTAGGCAATCATATTATCTGTAAAATTGCAAGTTAGAATTATTGCATTTAAATCTATAAGTTTATAGTATTTGCAAAATTGTAAGCTCTTTATAACTATATTTTTTATTCTACAATAATTTTTATTGTCAAAAATTATTTCTAACTCTTGCTAATAACAAATTTTGATAAATCAAATTTATTAATAAATTGAACTAACCTTATAATTATAATCAAATATTATAATTACTATTAAGAAGATAATCAATAACTATGAGATGATATAATTTTGCAAAGTATTATAAAAATTTTAAAAGCCTATTTAAAAATAAAGTAAATCTAATTAACTAATATTTAATTTTTAATATAGAAAAAAAATAGCTATTTATATCTCATTATTATTAGGCGCTAGTCAAAATCCTGACAAATAGAATCCCAACAAGTCATAATCCTGAAAAAAAATCCTGACAGTAAAATTCTAACAATCCCGATAACAAAAAATTATTGAGTTTAGGTTAGGGTTAAAGTAAGTACTTAGATTAGGGTTAGGGTGAGTAGTGGGTGAGTACCTAGATTAGAGTTTGATTTTTATAGTAAAATTGCTCAAGAAAAGCTTTTTTTTGATTGTCAGAATTTTTGATTGTTGGAATTTTTTTGTCGGGATTATGACCTGTTGGAATTTTGTTTGTTTGGATTTTGACCCAAACCCTCTATCCATATAAAAAAAATTATTTAACCAATTGCCAATAATCTATTCATGTAGTATTAAATTAAGAATAATTTATATATCGCACGTGCAATGTTGTCGCACCTGATGCTGATCATAAAATCAGGTGTAACGTAAAATTAAAACAATTAAAATAACCCTTTTTCATTGAATAGGGTTAGGGTGAGGTATAGATTGTTTGTATGGGCAAGAGGGTTTTTATAGTAAAATTTTGCAAGCAATTTTTTTTGTTAGAATCCTAAGAGTAGTTTCATATATTTAATTTTAAGTTATAGACGATTTTTGACAAAATGACCGTTTGTTTTGAATTTTTTGATCATGTAACGTTACACCTGATCTTGAAATTTGATTGGGAGAGTGACATATAAGGCACATCGCATGGGCAATGAATAAATTTACTCTTAAATTAAAATAATATAAATTAATTTATAACTAAAAATATAATACTAAATTCATTTAATATATAAATTAAAACATTTTATATATTCAGCCATTTCAAAACTTCAAACTATAGCACAATCTAATGCTATACTCTCAAACTTTTCCTTCTATACTGATGGCTCTGTTGTTAACATTTCTGATCCAAGATGCACTATGGGAATCGCATGGATCCAGGTTTTTGATAACCAGATCTCTCATACCTTTTCTGTACAAATTCAAAATTGGGCATCATTATACAAAGCAGAATTAGTTTCTATACTATCAGCAATTAGCACATGTCCTCGAAATAGTAACATACATATATATACTGACTCCTTATCCATTATTTCAAAATACAATACTCTAACCTCACAAACACAAAACCACAACAAACTATATTCTTACAACTACTGGCCTATTTGGTACACTCTTCTTAATCTCATTACATCACTCTCTCTAAACATCATATTCCATAAAGTACAAGCACATAGTAATGATATATACAACAACAAAGCTGATGAACTTGCAAAAAATCACTATCTTTCTTCTATTTTAGAATTTCAACCCCACAATATATACAACCCTTCTTTTTGCCTTACCTACAATAAATACAACATAGAACAACCTACATGTTGTGCTATCAAAAATATTTGCAATGCACACACAATTGCTATGTGGTCCTCTCAATATAGAATTCAACAAATCATTTCTATAGCCCAACAAATAGATTGGAATGCAATCTGGCTATACCTCAACCACAATCATAAACGCGCCTACAACTATACTAATTTCCAGCTCAGCTCTCAAAAATCCTTTCTCATTAAATGCATGTTACACATGCTTCCTACCCTTTCACATTTTCTTTCTATTAATTCTGCAAATATACATCCTACCTGCATTACATGCAACCAAACTGATCACGGATTCCATTGGCTATTTTGCCAAACTCAACCAGTATCTCAAATATTATCCAAAACATAATTACACAATACTCCTTTTTAGATCTACCAGACTTATTCCTCAATGAATTACAACAGCTACGCAACAATCTTTTAACTCACTATTGCCTTTCACCTACACAATCTACACTATTCAATACTACAACTTTTTACACTACAATCCAGGGTTATATTCCAAAATCACTTATCAATATTATATCCCAATATACTTCTTATAAAAATGCAGCTAATATTACTATTAAGCTTCTTCTACTACTTTCACAAAGGATTTATGAACAATTATGGAAACCATACTGCACAAATCTAGCACATTGGAAATCTATACAAGCTCTACCCCAACCCAATACTATATCTACCAAACCTTTATATACTCCGTGTTATAACAGAACTCTATATACTTTTAGCTGCATCTGTGGCTTACCAGACCAATAGCACATGCCCACCTTTGGGCTTAGCACTTAGAAAAATAGAAATCTGGTCACACAACTGGATTAAAAATAGCTCTCCAACTAACTCTATTCTCCATATTCAAATCTAGGTAAGTTTTAACTACTCTAGTAGGTTTAGGTTGCAGATAAATTAGGTAGAAATTAAATAACTCTATCTATAGTCTGAGTCTTAATTCTTGTATAATTAATAATTGTAATCTGAGAAACCCCATGAGGAATCTTACGCATTTTATTAATAATAATAAAGGCAAAACCTTACCTTAACACCAAAAAAAAAAAATTTTATATATAGTAAATATAGAAGGTATGAATAGCTATACTCATTATTCAAAATTGTCTTATTCTTTCAATAATTACTTCTTTGATTTATAACTTTAGTGTATTATTTCTATAAAGAGTGAATAATAATGAGATAAAAATTTATGATTCATGATTTCTAAACCAAATCAGTATAAAAATTTATGATTCATAATTTCTAAATCAAATCGGTATAAAAAACTCATTTTGTTAAACTATAAGATCTAGATCTCAATATTAATTGTCTGATTTTTTCTATTCTGATTTGGCTAAAAATCATGGTACTACCAAATCTTTGCACTATTGCTATTACTTATCTCAATTATACCAAATACTAAATTATAATTTTAGATATGTATTATTAATTAATAAAATATACTATACACAAAACTAATATATATATATATATAATAAAATCATATATCAGTCTGCCTTCAGTTTACAAGTTATACAAACCTTTTTAATTATATATAAGAAGTACTCTTCTTTATAAGAAAGATTACAGAGAATTAATAACAAAGAAACTCAATTCAAAGATTACATATTTGAACAAATTTTCTAAGATATACAGAAAACTATATTTAAAAATCTAAACTCATACTTTTTATGAAGTTATCTGGTTATGGAACTGTAGTAAATCATTTAATTTCTATCTATTAAGGGGCTACCCTACTTACACACATCTGACACCTTATTAGCCAATAAAATTGTACAAAAAATTTATATATGAATTAATAAAAAATTTTAATATTATCTAACTTTTGATTTACTGAACCATTTTAGATAATTTAACTACCAAAATAATCCTCTTAGAAATTTATAATTTTAATTAAAAAATTTGTTACAATTTTGGCCAGAATTTGTTAATTTCAGCAAAAATTACACCTGATACTTTGGCTGACCCACCCACCCACAAAAAATTAGCTGATTTCTATTAGCTTCTTTAGATTAGTGTAAGAGAATTGTGGCATTTGAGAAAGAAATGATATCACTTATAAGAAAAGCCAACAAAAAAGTAGAGAAAACTGGAAAAAAATGGAAAAGAATCTGAAAGCTTAGTTTAGGTGCAGTGAAAAGGCACCTAATTAAAGTGAAGAAAGAAGAACACAAGAAAAAGAGTGACTTAAATGAGTAACTTAACTAATGAAATTACTACTAAAGCTTCAGTATTAGTCAATAATTTCATAATGAAAGGAACTATTCTAGATACAAATTTGATTGTTGACAAAAGTTCTAAATTACATGGTCTAGTATAACAAGTTACATCTGGGCACCTTCATTGTAGCTGAATATGATCAGACTTAAACTTTAAGATTTAACAATTTTAGTTAATAGCTTAGTTTATTGTATATAAATTAAATTGAATTTTCTTTAATAATGTACTGACAAGACCATCAAAGGAGAAAAACTTGTTTAGCACCAAAAAATACATATAAAAATATTTGGACTCAGACTAGTCTGTAGATTCCTGACCAGACCCGGACTGAGTCTAAGTCTGGTCTGAGCAGTGTTAAAGATTTGATGTTCCCAGTATTTCTAGGAACATTTAAAAAAATTTAGGAACACTAAATTTAGAATTTATGTTCCCTATTAGAAACAAAGTGGGAACACAATAGTTATAATTTGTGTTCTCTATATAGTTTTTTTGCATAAGAGAGAGAGAAGAGAGAAAGAGAGAGAGAAAGAGAGAGAGAGAAAGAGAGAGAGAGAGAGAGAGAGAAAGAGAGAGAGAGAGAGAGAGAGAGAGAGAAAGAGAGAGAGAGAGAGAAAGAGAGAAATTTAGTTATAGGAACATTAAAAATTTTTAGGAACATAAATTTAATATTTTATGTTCCCAAAGAACAAAAATAATTTTCAAATCTTTTTTACTGGTCTGAAGTCTAAAATTAGTAAAATTTAGATTCTGAGCCTGGTCTGATTCTGGATTGGACCTGAACCAGACCTAGGAGCACTATATGGTACCAAAGATAACAAAATACATACTAGTAATTCTTTAACAATAGCAAAAAGCATTTCAAATACTAACAATATTTAAAAAAATAGTTTGGTTGGTTAAATATTATAAAAACAAATAATGATTATTAAGATAATCATTGTTTAAATATCTTATAATATGATTACTATAGCAAAAAGCATTTCAAATACTAACAATATTTAAAAAAAATAGTTTGGTTGGTTAAATATTATAAAAACAAATAATGATTATTAAGATAATCACTGTTTAAATATCTTATAATATGATTACTATAGATTAAATATAATTTGCAAGTCCCTAGTATATAGGCATATAACATACTACAGTCAGATCTCTCTAAATGCATAGCAAGAGGCTGATAAAAAACCTTGCATTCAGAGAGATATTGCATTTAGGGAGGTAAAAATCTATAAGAAACATATAAGTTGGGACCAAGTTAAGCTATACATTTAGAGAGGTTATGCATTTAGAGAGATTGCATTTAGGGAGGTCTAACTGTATAATGTTATAAAATATAAACCTTATAAACTATTAGAAAATTTTTGGAAACAATATTATTATTGCTTATATACAGTGATACCTTTATATGTGCATGCTCCTGGGACCAAGATTTAATAACGTGTATTTAAAGAACAATAAAAAGTGCATTTATAGAGAGCACATATATATTTGGGCCAAAAATTGAGCTGCATTTAGAGAGGGTGTGCACTTATAGAGGTAGAGATTCTACTGTAATATGGAATATAATTAGGTTGGATTTAATCTATTTAGAAATCTATCCATTAAAGATTTTTATAGAGGCATTTAGGTATTTAGTATGCTATAAAATGTAAAATAAATTAATAAAATATTTTTAGAATAATACTATCATTAAAATCTTAGCTTACATTATACAAATTTTAGTCTTGAATATAATTAATCTATCCAATTTGAACATTTGGACATTTGGACATTTGGAGGCCGGTCCAGGCTGTCAGTCTTCTATGATCCATGCATGCATTAAGTCGAAATTTTAGTCAGGCGAAATTTCATAAAAATACCCGCCCAGTCCGAATCATACGGAACACTAGCCGCAATGCCGCAAGCGAATTTCTGATCAGGTTACTGATTTCTGGTAGCAAGTAAGTCTTGTTGAATAAAGAGTTCGTCTAGAATAAAATCAGAATCTATCTATTATAACTTTTTTAAAGGGAATGCATTTACAGAAATAGAAGACACTAAATGAACACATAATATTAGATGCTAGAGTAATCAAAATTGAAAAAAATGAATGTAAAAATTAACAGAAATAGAAAAATATGAGTATGCTCCATGTATAGTTATTATAAAAAATCCTATATAAAAATAGCTCATCTACCGTTAATTGATTAACCAATAAGAACAATTGTTTAAAAAGTGGGAAACACCAAACCCGAAAATGTTTGCAAACTTCATACCAGATCCAAACCAACTTAGACCAACTCTAAAAGTTTAGCATCAGACCTAACTCAAACTGAGTTTCAAAAATAACTTTAATTTGGTTTGATTTGATTTTGAACCAAACCAGACATGATCCAAAGTTTGGTACAGTCTAGCTATAGAGAAGAGAGACTATGCATAACATGGTATTATAGAAGGTTCTATTGTATAAAAGTTATATATATAAGTTAAGGGTCTAGGAAGAGGGATTCAGGCAGCACCAATACCTCTAGGAAGTCTGGGTGCTTGGTTGGAAGGGTGATATAAGTATAGTATTGGTGCAGTGAGAGAAGCGGTGAACATAATAATGATCTATGAATAAGAATCAACCTTACTAGATAATGAGCACCTCTGGCATAAAAATGTAAAGGCTAAAAATTAGGAGTTTTTTGTTGTAGAGAGTTGGCCAATGTATAGAGGATATAATAAAACTTGTAAAGGTGGAAAGCTGGGGAGGAAGTGGTAACAGAACAGGTACACAAGGGTATGCCAACTTTAAAATACCAAAAAATTCTTATGAAAGTCAGATGTAGATTTTTAGATCATGAAATCAAGTTGGAAGTAACTCTGTTATACAACATAGTCTGTCTCCACCAACACATAGGAGTCTCCACTTGTATAAAGGCACTGCATTCAATCACAATATAACATCATAAGTACTTGCAACTTACCAGAAAGATGAAAAAATCTGGTCTCTATAGAGGCTGATGAGCAGAAAGGCTTTTGCGCATATATAGCAGGCCAAACACCAAACAGGAAGCATATTGTGAGACTTGCGAAGCTAGATCGAATCCACCTACATTGTGTTAGTATGAGAGAAACGAGGAATACGCATATGAACCAATAAAATTTAGTCGTAGCATTTAAAATCCAGGTAATGCTAATAATGTGAGCTAGAGGTAATTTTAATGTAATATAGTGTATTCACATAATGTAATAAACCACAGTATATGAATTAATAAAAACTCATGGCAAAGCATCCATTCTTAAAAAAAATTAAAAATTTTTAGAAAAGCATAAGTGAATAAAAAGAGTTATTTATACTATGTATAATCTGCTCTAAAGAATTATTATTTAACTTAATTATTATTTATTAAATTCAGATTATAGAAAATATATGCAATTCAAAGTTATTTTATTTACATTTTATTGCGTAATACAAATCTTAACTATAAATAAATATTATATCCTAATTAAATTGCAATGCATGATGAATAAATTAAGGTCTTTTTTTTTTTTTTTTTAACTCATCTTTATGTACAGTACTTTAATGTTCAAATAATTCACAGCAGTTCATCCGCTCTTCCGGACGATGGCAATGGCAGCAATGATAACAAGTATTTCGAATGACATTAGGTGTTTATGAATTTTAAAACATATTTAATCCTTATTGCAATCTTATATCGATATTAATTCAAATATTGCATATTTAATTTTTAATTAATTGTAACTTATTGTTGTCACGTTATTATGTCCATGAACATCTATGCACTTTGCGTCTTAGCATATATTACTAATTATATGTAAAATTTAGTGTAAGACATCGCTGCTTAATAATAGTCGTTATTAATACTCTTAAAAATTTATTTAATGGACATTACAACAAATGCCGATTTTATTTTTATGTGCGAGAAAAAGCATATAGTATTTTTGTGCAATATGTTCATACTTTGTCCATACTTTTGTCTATACATGTCTATTGACAGCACTGACATAACATTTCATCTTCCATAGATTTTGCTAATATGTTCATACTTTGACCATACTTTGACCATATTTTCGTCTATATGTCAATTGACAGCACTGACATAACATTCATCCTCCGCAGATTTTGCAAATACTTTCATCTACCAGATGGTCTTCACGAATTAGAAATAAGAAAATAAGATAAAGATATTACATAGCCTTAAAATACATTCAAGTATTCGCATAATTTGATTGCCAATATTTATATTGCCAAATTTGCCATAAAATTTCGATTACGTTAAATGGATGTTAGTTAAAGTGTTAAGAACTGATTCTATTTCTGGCCGGTTATTTGGTTCATTGTCCCAACATTTGGTGTAAAGTTCAATATATTGAGATGGTGCTTCTTTTATTATTGGTTCCTTTTCCCTCTTAAGTATGCGTTTGGGAATTCCATATTTAGAATCAAATGGTGGTTTTCCACTAGATATTTCCCAAAAAATGACGCCCAAACTATAGATATCTGATTTATTATCAAGTTTATATAAAGGATTTTTAAAGTATTGAGGTTCAGTATATGCTTGCATTTTCTTTTGTTTAGATAAACTAAAGCCCGTAATTATCATTTTCCTCTCGTGCGCCAAGATATTTTCATCATGCTATAAACAAATTTAATTAGTTATTCGAATAGATGCATTTGAAAGTATTTGAGTGCCGCAAAGGAAGAACCTTTAATTCTTCATCTAATAAGAATTACAGGTTTTCTTTTTGGCACACATTTATTGAACATGAATTAAAAAAACTTACAAGGTCACAATGTTTTATATTGTTTTTATGCAAGAACTCGAGCCCTTCAGCTATTTCTTTAGCCATAAGTAATTTTTCGTCCCAATTTAATTTGGAAAAACTGTGACTTAAATAATTACGTAACGTTATTTTGCCGGCAAATTGTAAAATTTCGTAATAGTAACCATCAAGCCCTATTTGTCAATAAAAATGAACCTTTAGTATTAATATATGTAGAGGGGATTTTTTCATTTAAAATTACGATTATTTAAAATATGAAAACCTTTGGTTATTCCGTAGAATTTAATGACATTTGGGTGGAATGTTGTATTTTGTAAAAGATGAAGCTTTGGTTCATAATTTAAATAGAAAACAATTAATATAATAAGCATAAATATAAATTAACAAATTTTTAATTAAAAAGCTACCTTATAAATAAATTCTTGAATAATCTCTTTATCAAAACTTTTATTCTTAACTTTAATGCACTTAAGATTAACCATTATTCCGTAATTTTTCCACGTAAAAATCTTACTATTGCCACTAAATTCATCATGGTTGAAAAAATTAATATGTCGATCAATAATAGCTTTAATAATTAGTTTATTTAAAGGTTTTTCATTTCTTTCATGAAAATTTCTTGAATAAAATTGATTTAAAACTTTAATTATTGTTTTTATTTCCGGACGCTTGCCAGGATCATCATCCCAACAATTTTTGTAAAGGTCAACATATTTAGGTGGAGAACCTTCTACAGGACTCTCTCTATTTCCTTTGAATATATGTATAGCAATTTCTTCCTTAGATTTGAGTAATTTAAATGGTTTCCGACCACTTGTGATTTCCCAAAGTATAACTCCAAAACTATAGATGTCAGATGCTTTGCTACGTTGGTATGTATAATCCTTAAAACATTGAGGATCAATGTATTCTGTCATTCTATCAGCTATTGAATTAGAAACTGGTGTTTTAATGGCATGTTTAAATAGGCCTGTAATCATTGCTCTCTTTTCATCTCCTTGTTCATGAATCAGGATGCTTTTAGAATGCTATTAAACATTGATAGTAAGATAAACGGACCGTAATACAATATAAAAAATTTAAATCATGAGGTTGGCTTACGAGATTTTTATGTATAATATTTAAATTATGTAAAAACGCAAGACCCCATGCTATTTCGGATGCAATACGGAATTTATCAACCCATTCTAATTTCTTGAAGTTTTCTTTAAGGTATTCTTGAAGAGTTCCTTTACTTGCGAATTGTAAGACTGAAATCAAGTGACCAGAATCTATTTAAATTAATATACATAAAAGTAATAGAAATTTATCATGTTTGAGTGCTGTTCAGGAAAAATATGAGAGTCGCATTAGTGTGGATCAATTTTTTCATGTTAAATGCTATACAGTACGTAATTCATGCAGGGATGGCATGTTACTATGTACAACTTGGTTCAATTTTTTTTGGACATATGTCCATTTTTAATTGGACATATATCCAAAAAAAAAATTTAACTGATAGTGTTTCGATATAATTTTTTGACAGGCCAATCGGATTCTATCATATCCGAATTGAATCAGCATCAGATTATGTATAAAGTTAACTTTGGTTACATCCTTAGATACATAATATAAATTCTTTGATCAATCCGAGTAAAAATTTCTGATCTGGATATCTGAATTTATAAGGACTGAAGGATCAATCCAGAATGTCGGATTTAGGATCGAAACACTGGATTTACGATAAGTAGACTAGTATCAGCAGAAACCTCTCAAGTCCAACAAACCTTACGTAATTGTGTTCGAATAACCTGCCACCATTATTCTGTTTAATTTAATGATAAGAATATTTGATGTTACAAACCTTTGCCGGTTCAAAAAAAAATAAATGATTAGTTTACAATTGATAATAGAATTGTTAACCGATGTGGTCTCATGTCATTCTTTGTTTATCATAACTTTTTCAAATTTTATATGATATCAAACACACAATAAAATTGCAGCATTGTTTATCATATGATATTAGCACTTATTATAGCTAGGAAATTGCTACTAACACAGTACACTACAACATACATTATAACCTATAAATTAATGCTAGTCATCGCTGTGTCGGCAGAAATTCCCTGTAGCCAATAAAACTTTCTTTAAGGTAGTGGACAATATAAGTTATTTGCTGCTGATTAGTATATATCAGAATTAAGTATTTTCTCATTCGTATAAATTTTATTATGTTAAAACAAAGAATCAAAAGTCCGTTTGTTTGAGATCTATTACGAACCTTTAGTTACACCATAGAAGTGAACTATATTTGGATGAAAGCTTGCTCTTTGTAAAAGATTAAGCTTTATGTATTATGTAATAATATTATATCATTAATTCAAAATGATAAAAGTTCAATAATAAATAAATTTATTATACCTGATTTGCCAAGTCTTGAATATCAACGTTTGTTCCAATATTTAATTTTTTTAGAAATACTGTCAATTTAAAATGATTGCTCTCAAATGTATATGAATTTCTTTCTTTAATGTGAGTAAATTCATTATAATTAATATAATTTATTAACTGTTTGGAAATAATGTTTTCAAGTTGCACATTTAAAAGATCTTTTGTGATTATTTTATTGTTTACTGTTTCTGGACTAAATTTACTTAAAGTATCAAGAATAGACCTTGCATTAGGACGTATGTCAGGATCTTCGTCCCAACATTGTGTGTAAAGATCACTATATTGATGTGGTGTCCCTCTTACAGGAACCTCTCTATGTCCTTTAAATACATGAATAACAATTGCTTCCCTCGAAGTAAAGGACTGGAATGGTGGTTTACCGCTTGAAATTTCCCAAAGAATTACTCCAAAGCTATAAATGTCTGATTTTTTATCAAGTTTATACGAATTATTTTTAAACCATTGAGGATCAATATATGCAGGCATTCCAAGAATATTAGTTGTCGACGTATGCATATCACTAATAGTCTGCGATAGACCAAAATCTGCAATCATCATTTTTCGTTCATGAACAAGTATATTTTTAGAATGCTACAAAAATAATAAATTTCCTAAGTAAATAAAATTATTTATGCATACTTATAATAATAATAAAACTTACAAGATCTCGATGAATAATATTATTATTATGTAAGAACAAAAGACCTCGTGTTATTTCCTTTGCAATACGGTATTTATCTGACCATTCTAAACAATCAAAATTTTTTTTAAGATACTCTCGTAAATTTCCCTCATTAGCAAATTGCAAAATCAAAATGTGATTGTCGAAAGGGTCTGCTTATATGTAAGTTGAAAATAGTTTTGTGTGAGATATGCACTTATTTGACACTATACTGTAAAAACTCGAAATAACGGGTATGGGAGTTATTTTGAGTTACAGCCTAAGTTAAATTTAATTTACTAAATACAGAAATACCCTGATATTATTTCGAATTTTTATGGTATATAAATATGTTCGTTTAGTTCGCACGTTAAATGAAATTCATACCTTTAGTTATACCGTATAAAAAAGTTATATTAGGATGTAAACTTACAGTTCGTAAAAGCTGAAGCTGTACAAGTAAATATAAAATTTCAAATAAATTTATAGTTTTTTAATTTTTCTGATAGATGATGATTTATTATACCTCATTAACAAACTCATTAATAAACTCATTGGATTTAGGATTAACTTTCAGGATTTTAAAAGCTACAATTAACCCATAAATTTTCCATTCGGCTTTAAGTATAGTTCCAAACCCTCCTTCATTAGTTTTTTCCACGTTAATAAATTCATTATAATCATGGAAAATTACGCGTTTGTCAGAAATTAATTCTCCTAGCAACTTTTCAGATCTTTCTTTTGAAAAACTCATTATCTAGTTAAGTATACCAGAAAGTGTATGGTTATATGTGCAAATTCATAAGTTTGATTGTATATGTCGTACTACCATTACGGTGCATTTGTCAAATTTAATTAATTTTTGGCCCCAAATTTAAGTTTTGGGGACAAAATTTATTATTGATTTTCTAATATTGAACCCTTCAAAAATTATTTGCTCCGATCTATAATAAAAATGCGCCTAACCCATTTTCCCACCATCGTAACCAAATTTAAATTTCAGCACAATTTGGTTAACCCATTTTAATTTTATCAAATATTTTAGCTTTGTTGCTTTTTTCTAATATGACATAATATATAAATTAAATATTCTATTGATTAGATGACTCACAAGCGTACATGCTTATATCAATATGGCTCATTAATATAGTAAATTTATACTACTTGAGGTTGATGAAGTTGATATTCGTTTGTGGTAAGAAGTTACTATATACAGTACTTTATAAACTTTGTGATAAAAAAAAAGAATTTTGAATACGAGTGCGTATTATAATATATGTGTTAATCAAACTGAAATGTTTGAAGTTTAGATGCCTGGTATAATTATTGAATAGTATAAATGCTTTTTAATAGAATTTTTTTTTAGTGATATGAATAAGAGACCAGGGATTTGTGAATGGTAGCATTTGTTATTAGGTAATTTTCATAATATTATGCAAATTAATCTATGTATTATCATTGTAAATTGCTGTTATATATGATTTATATGTTATCACTGCTAATTACTTGTTAAGAAACAAAAAAAATAAATAAATAGGATATGTAATAGATATAAATTGTATAAAAGTGTGATTGTATAAAATAGTCAATTATATTACATTTGCGTAGCTATCTAGCTCTTAAAAAATGGATACATATCATGACCCAGACTATGATTAAGATCCATATGTAAGATAAGATAACTGCGCAACGTAGCTGCGATAAATCAGAGAAAAGGAAATTTTTTAATTGTATGCAGGTTATTTGCATATTAATTAGTCATCTCTGTTTATTTAACACAGTGAAACCCATAACATGTGCTCAAGATATTTATTTGTATTATTATTTGGCTCATATGACCAAATATTCATCTTAATTTAAATTTTTCTCTTAGTAAATATTTTTCTTATTATATTTAATTATTGTAATAAATATTATCGAAACCTCAGAACAACACAGGAATAGTCGATAGTAATGCATATTTTTAGATTAGGCCGGGAAAAAACTGCTAAATGTTTAGAGTTAAAATTTAACGCTGCTAGCTAAAAACAGACGAGTTGGACAAATTGATCTAGTCCAAAAAAATAGGTGCAATCAAGATAATTAAGGTTTGATCCAAATATTCTGGTTTGGGATCAGTTAAATCCCTTAGTATTTACTGAGTCCGTAAGATGTGCCTAATATCAACCAATTTTGACATGTAATTTATACTACAGTATTACTGAATTACATGTAAAATTAAGTTTGGGACTTATCAAGTAACTCATCAACTAGTGATGCAGCTAGTCCAATAATTTTTGTAAAATATAGCACTAATTAATATGTACGTACGTTGTCGTTACACTAAAGTTTTTCATAGGTATATTTTATTATTACCATTTTCTGTTATTAGTATATTTTTATTACCTCATTTGCAGATATTATCCACCACCCCTTAACAAATCATTGCTTCATTTTGAGTAATATTACTTCATTCTTACATAGCGGGTTCCTATTACTTTATTTTTGTAAAAACTTTACTTAAATATATTTAAAATATAAGAAATATAGTTCTTAAAATTTAGATTTGTTATGTTTATCATACAAAAAAATTACAAATTTAATAATAAGAATTTAATTATACACTAGGTATACGGTACACGGGTATTAATTTTATTAATTCTGTGATTTGCAAATTCATTTAACATGCCAATCAAACAAACAAAAAATTAAATCCTCGCTTATGTTTAGGGTAAAGGGAATTTGGGTTTGGGTGGGGTATAGTTTATACCAAAATTTCGCAAGAAAATTTTTTTTTTTAGAAGCCGAAAAGTGGTTTCATAATCCAAATTTTGGTGGTTTATATTGCCTGTGTACATACACTCGGTGTCAAATAGAAATTGCCTAATAATAATAAATACTTATATATTAAATTAATAATCAAAAGAAAAAAAACTAATCATAAACGGGTGTTTGAAACATAGGTATAATTTTCATATAAATTAAAATAATTTTTATTAAAACAAAAAACAAATTTAGTTAGTATTAGGATTCGGATTATGACTAGGGCATACGTAATTTATACCAAATTTTACAAGTAATTTTGTTTTTTTAGAGAATCAAAGATATTTCTTATGCAAAATTTTAAGGTATAATTAATTTTTGTTTTTTTCTTTAATTTTGTTGTACAAAAATAATCTCATACTACATTTAATTTTATATTTATTTATTGTGTAATACAGTGTTCAAACACATAGTAAATGTTTAATCAAGGAAATAATATATAATAAATTTATGTAAATTAGAACCAATAATTTATAACCATAGGTTACAATAAACGTAACTAAGATCAGATGTAACGCGACTATCAAAACAACACCCTTTTTTGTAAAAATAAAAAGCTTGCGGCTAAAATTAGGGTTAGTGTGAGGAATAGGGTTTAGTTTATACCAAAATTTAGTGAAGATGGCTTAATAGTCAAAATTTTGATTTTTTTTTTTTTTTTTAAAAAAAAAAAAATAAAGATGCGGTTACAGTAACTATGGTTACAATTTTATTAACTCTATAAATTATAATTGTAATAAATTTTTTAAAAAGACAATTACTATTTGGAACTAGTGTATGAAACACGGGTACATATGATAACTGATTGTGTGGTAAAATTAATTTCATCAATTTTACCAATTCACCACTAATTTCACCAATAATGTGAAATTATTTCACCACACTTCACCAGCATCTATATTTGCAATTTTGCAAATTAATACCCGCGTATCATACACTAATGTATATAGTGTTGGGCTCTGGACCAAAAGTCCGTTCTACTGGACTTATTAACTGGACTACTGGACTTATAGGTCCAGTGTACCAGTTTATAAGTCCAGTTCCAGTTCAATTTTACCGGACTTATAAGCGAGCCCAACACTGAGTGTACAATTATAAATTGTTTTTTTAAAATTTTTTTTTTTTTTTTTTTTTTTTTTTTTGAGAATTTCTATCTGTATACGGTGTACAAGACCCCGAAGAATTATAACAGAGGCTATATTTGAGACATTAGCAGTTTTTCTGAATTTGATTGGATAAAAATTTTTAGTCAATCAAATTGCTTAATTTTGCAAAAGTTTGACCTTTGTTAGCTATTTTGCAAATATGACCTCGTTAGTATTGTTCGGGGTCCTCGGTGCAGTACACGGACAATATAGAAACCATCCGATATCTCAAAATCTTGATTATGAAATCACCTTAAAAAAAATCTTACAAATTTTAGAATAAGTTATACCTCAACTTCTAAACCCACCCTTAGCCTTACCATAAGCAAGGATTTAATTTTCGTTTGTAAAAAATTGGTTTGTTCGGCATATTACACGAATTTGTGAACATGTAAACTAATAAATTTTCTAATACTAGATAATGCACAGCATTGTGTGTCCGAAGCGCAATATAATTTCTTTTTTGATGCAACACAAATCAAAACAATATGAAGCATCAAAAATGTAACTATTATACGCATGCATGCGGACAGACACCAAGTACAGAATTTACATTTTTGATATTACGTTTATTGATGCATCAAAAATGTAAGTTTTGTATCACCTTACGTAAACATATAAAGTCCTCCGCTGCGCTCCGGACAATAAATGAAAGAAAAGTTATTAGGTTTATACACGGGTTCTAATTTGCGATTTACAAATTTGTATAACATGTAAAATATAAATAAAAAATTAACCCGATTATACTAAAATTTTGTAAGGAATTTTTTGTTAGAATCTTAAAGGCTAATTTATAATTTTGAATTATGTGTAGTATAAAAAATTCAATGTGCGAATGTGCGGATCGCACATAAAATTTTCTTATTTTAATATTAAATACGCATGAGATCATATGAGTCGCACATACCTTTCAATCTGTTTTTTACACTGTATCCGTGTACGTACTCATAGTGTACAAATATAAATTGCCTTTAAGAATATACTAAAAGTAATTTTAAGCATATATAGGTTTTTGAAAGTAGTACATTTCTCTTCGCTCCACTTTCCTAATCGTTCGTGATTGAGTCTCTAGTTCGAATGTACGTAAAGATCGTTTTTTTTTGTATTGAGAGTAAAACTTATTTTGACATCGGCCCAAAGCTAAATATGGCATCGATTTTCAAGTCTCTCCTTACACAAATTCAGGGTCGGATACTTCGGAGTGCATGGTCGGCTGGATCGGAATTGATCAATGTTGCCCAAGATCATTAAAAATTTTACTAATGAAATCATATCCATTCATTAAGTAAAAATGCCCAGCTGATAATTTTGCTATATAATCTGTTAACAACTAGGACTAAACGCCGACCTAGATCCAATGCGTCTGACCCGGAAATTGGTTTACCTCCTGTAAAAAATCTCTCAGACCATAACAACGAACGTATATGTTTTCGATTGAAGATGAATACTAGAGTTATGCACAAAATTTTGTCGATCCATATATAGATACCTGACGAAACTATTTTTGCTTTGACGAAATGATGGTTTCGTCAGGTCACGCGAGTTTCGTCAGGCCAGGTCTCTGGTGCGTATATAAATTTAGTGTTGCACCGTTGGTGCACCATTAAATTTTTTGGTGCATAAAATGTCCATAATAATTTTTAAAGAAATAAAGAAGAGAAAAAATTTTAACTATTTTGAAAATGGTTTAATAATTTTTCTAAAAGTTTTTTTATCTAAATAATATATATATTTAAGTTTTTAATTTTTGAATTTGATAAATTTTGTTATATCCAACAGTTTTAAATAAATGATAAGATCTAATTCAAGCCTTTTTGCTTTTTGGATAATATGAACTTTTGTTTGGTTAGTACAAGCCAATAGGGTTCTACAATTTGATTTAATTCGATTTGATTCGATCAAATATTTGATTTCAAATTAAATTCAATACAGAAATTTCAAATCAAATCAAATTCAAATTAAAGAAAATATTTGATTCAATTTGACAAATATTTGAAAATTTTTATTAAAACTACAGATTCAATAGCTATTTACACAAAATTTTATTAAGACAACTGCTTTTATTGTTGATTAGAAAAATATTTTTTTATTTTACAGAAAATTGATTAACATGGTAAAATTTTGCATAAATTGAAAATTTTGAAAAGTGACCAAAATTTTAAAATTTTTTAAAAATTACAAATAAATGATTTGATTTGATTTGATTAAATCAAATTCGAATCAAAAGTTTATTCAATTTGATCAAATTCAAATATGCTTGATATTTAATTTGATTCAATTTTGAGAAACCCTACGAGCCAATACTAAAGATTCTAGACAATAAGAAAAGGCAAGTATTTTTGTATAGTTCTTTTGTTTTTAAGCTTCTTTATATAATTATATATTTGATAATAGCATTTTTCCTATGAATAGATTATAGGCATAGGAACAAATACTGAATAAAATTTTCAGAAAAGGCATGTACTAATTTTTTACAAATTTTGTTAAAAAAAGCCTGTTGATTAATTATAGTAATTTAAAAAATTGAAATAAAGGTATTAAAAAAAATAGAAAATAAATAATAAAAAAGAAAAATATATATGTATATATATATAAATATATATAATAGTATAATTGATAATCTGCCAGTCAACTAGAGAGTAATCATATGGTGTTCATATGCAGATCACATATAAAAATCATTATCCAAAATCATTATTTGTAATATATATAAAATATCATCAATCTTGGAATTCTGTGATCAAATTTTGCAATTTTAGGCTAATTAGAATCATCTCATTTAGACGATTATTTTGGAGTTAAACCATCCAAAATGGATTAGTGGATCTAAAATTATTCACTATTAAAGATTTTTAATATTTTTGATATAGTCTAACCTCCCTAAGTGACCCTCTGTAAATGCACACCTCTTTAAATGCACACTTTGGCTTGGTCCCAACGTTAGGACTTAGAACTAAGTGCTCGCCCTCTATATTCTGCACATGCAAGAGATTCTGGTTCCTGGACCTATAGCGTGCACCTCTGTAAATGCATGCACATGATATTTGACCAATCGTAATGAAGGATTCTTATCAATAGCATCTTCAGCAATTATTGTTAATTTTATAACAATAAAATTTGTTATATAATAAATTTTCATTAAACTTCTAACAATAATAGGATAGCGTAATCCTTATAAATAAAAGGATAATGTAGTATTTCCCATGATAGATTTTTTTAAAAAATTATACTTTTTAAATTTTAACTCATTAAAATTTAATTAAAAAAAAATTAAATTAAGGTTATCTAAAGAATTTGGTCAACTAACATTTAATCAACTACTATAATTTTTCAGTTTTATGACTTCTTAACTGATAATCAAAAGTTTGTTAAGTATGGAACAAGAACTTAATATTATATACAGTTAAATACATACTGTAAATTCTCAATAATGGGCATGGGCGTTATTTTGAATTTTGGCCTAAATTAAGCTTAATTCAGGCCAAAATTCAAAATAGCACCTATGCAAGAATTTATGGTAATAAATATTGAAAGTTGTCAAACTAAAGTGATAAATATGAGCGATTTTATTGGTCAGTCATCACATGATAGGATCGTGATAAAAATCCCCAAATGCACACTTTCTCTAAATGCACACCTGTTCCTGGTCTCTAGAGCATGCATTTAGGGAGGTTAGACTGTATATAGGCGAAAATATAATCTTTAGTTAGTAAACATTTTATTATGCCAAATTTTAAATTAATACTTTGCCAAAGTATTGTATAAAGCTAACTGAATTTATTTAAATAAGTTTTAGAGGGACCTCTCCTATATACTTTTTTAGCAATTGTGCAACAAATAAATTTTGCAGACAAATTTGCCTGTATAACATATTAAGAGTTAACGTAGTCATGTTTATTCAAATTAAAACTTAGCAAGCAAGTCCCTACTAATTATGACTAGATAATATTATTATTGAACAAATTGTTGGATATAGAAATTTGACAAATAATTGGCAGCATGTGCTGCTTTGTAGCACATGCTCATTTGCCAAATTACTATATAAATTGCTTTAATAGCATACAAAAATTGGTCAAGTTTCATATATATCAAGTGGCCAAATTTAGTAGCCAAATTAGTATACATATTGCAGCCAAATTTAGTATTTATATGACAGCCAAATTTAGTATATATAGGGCAGCCAAATTTAGTATATATAAAACAGCCAAATTTAATATATATAGGGCGACCAAATTGCTTGTTTTAATAATATAGGGTGACCAAATTTTATATTTAATTATAAAAATAATATACTATAACTTCAGCCTGCTATAACTTTTTTATAAATAAATTTAAAAAATTAAAAACCAAAGAAGTGTTTAAATTGTTTTGATGTATTTTTTGGTTACTATTTTTTTGAATAAGGATTAGCAATTTGAATTTCATTAATTTTATTTGTTAGAACTAGATTGTTTGTACTATAGTTAACTCCTCTAAATGCATACCTCTAAGTGCATAACCTTCTTAAATGCATATTAATTTTCTGGTCCAAAAATGTACTAAACTTCTATAAATGCATTTTATTATTGTTTTCTAAATACAAGTACTCAAAAGTTTGGTCCCAATAATAAGCATTTATAGAGGGTTGACTAGTGTTGACTATATATAATATTTTTTTAGATTATAACAATAACATCCAGGTGCTGTGTGCCCTTGGGTCTTGAGATGTTTAAGAACCAATTAATTTTATTTGCATAACCTAATAATTTAATTTCTATATTTAGAATAATAACTAACTTAACATTTTAGATTATATATAATTTGTTGGTTTTGCTTATTTTTAAAATTCAATTAGCTTAATAAAAATTGACTTTTATTATGCAGTTATTATTATTTTAATTAATTGTAAAACAATAATAATTGGTTATAAAAGCTAAAATTTACTTAAATTTATTATATTAAAAACTGTAGTATAAACTTTTGTTTATTTAAAAGATATAGTTTAAAGAATTTATAATTTAATTTTTAGAGGTTTGGTAATATAGTATAGTTGAATTGTTGTTATCATCCAAGCAGTTATAACAAAAAGGTATAGAGTTTGAATTCTGCTGGAGATGATTTTTAGAAAATTTATCTCTATGTTATAGTATCTTGAAATTGAGTCACCCAGATAATAGATCTGCAACTTGGGTTAAACTAATTTATATTGGAAGCTTTGCTAGTGATTTGAACTTTAAGCACAAATTTGTAGATCTGTAACCTGGTTATATCAACTTATTTTAGAAACTTTGGTTTTATGTTAAAGTATATAGATCCTAGGAGGTGCATTAATATAATAAAGAGAACTAGTAAGGCACATAAATTCTGGAGGTGCAATATATAACAATAGGAACTATGCTTGGCAAGACCCAAACAAAAAGGTAGCTGATTTTTGACAGTACTCAAACAGAAATTGAATAGGAACTAAGGGGCACTATTTTAACCTAATTTTTTAGAATAGGGGTCAGAAAATTATTAGGTCCTAATAGCAGATAACTTTTGATTGGCCAATCTTTTATTAAAATTTTTAAAAAATTTTAAAAATTTTTAAAATTTAATATTGAATAATTTTTAAACCAGTAATTCATTTTGGATGATTTTACTACCAAAATGTTTGTCTCAGTGAGATGATTCCAACAAGCTCAAAATCATCAAAATTCAATCACAGTATTCTGAGATCATATAAATTTGTATTGCTCTAGTTATATCATTTTTATATATAATTAAAAATTATTATTAAAAATCTTATAAACTTTAATATTAAATAACTTCTGAACTAGTAATCTATTTTAAATAATGTTCTCCCAAAATGTTTATCTCAATGAGATAATTCTAATGAATTTAAATTTATTAAATTCTGATCATGAGATCTAGAGATCATTATAAATTTGTGTTATTTTAAATAAATATATTAAATTTATTAAAAATAAAATATATCTATAATGATTTCTAGAACCTATAATCAGATTTTGACAATTTTGGGCTCATTAGAATTGTCTTATTAAGATGAGTATTTTGGTAATAAAATCATTTAAAACAGATTATTAGTTCAGAGGTTATTCAATATTAAAGTTTATAAGATTTTTAATAATAATTTTTAATTACAAAAATAATATAATCAAAGTACTGTAATACAAATCTATAACAATCTTAGGACTCTGTGATTGGATTTTGATGATTTTTTGCTCATTGGAATTATCTCACTGAGATAAACACTTTGGTAGTAAAATTAACCAAAATGGACTACTGGTTCAAAAATTATCTATGCTACTAAAGTTTTAATGTCTGTCTGTAGTAGTATATTTATGTACAAGTTGGGACAGAAACTCTAACCGTCGTCATTCGAGTGACGAACATTTTGCATTTGCTTCGTCAAAGATGCATTCTGCTTTTCAATCATCTCTCGAAGCCTTTCTTTTATGCTGACAGAAACCCTAACCGTCGTCATTCGAGTGACGAACAATTTATGCTTGCGTCGTCAGAGATGAAATATATATAGCATTCTGCTTTTTGATCATCTTTCAAAGGCTCTTCTCTATCTAATTT